>OU015495.1:110795878-111070404 GCA_907164885.2 Dolomedes plantarius | reverse complement strand
CGACAAAAAATGCGTTACCAATGTGTTTAATAAAGCAGGTATCTCGGAATCCAACGATGAAATTAGCCCTTCACCTTCAGATTACAATGAAACGGAAGAAGATTGCTTGGCTGAAGGTGAAAATCTTCTGAAAGTCGATGACGCACATCTCATCACTTCACAAATTCCTTCGATATCGAATGTAATGCCCGCTTCCAATGACAGTGGTGATGAAGATGAAGAAGAAATAGCGGAGGTTGTAGCACCCACAGCACATCAAGCAATTCAAAGCATAAAAACTCTGAAACAATTTTTATTTTCGAATGTAAACCAAGAAGCAAATTTTCGAAAAATTGTGAGTATTGAACATGCTGTAGTTGAAATTGTATCTAAAAGCAAAAAACGAGTAAAGATTACACATTTTTTTCGATAGTTCATCTGGTAAGTGTCAATTTTTGGACAATATGCTTAGATTTTTTTAACCCCGATTTTACGTTTTCCCGTTTCGTAAGTTTTTTACCGCTGGTCTCATGAAAAACGTAAAATCGGGGTTCCACTGTATATATATATATATACATATATATACATGTATATACATACATATATATACATATATATATATATATATATATATATATATATATATATATATATATATATATATATATATATATATATATATACACGGATTTTTTCTAAAAAAATAGGTTGGTATACGGTTTTTTTCTAAAATAAAGGTGAGTATTTTGAGAACCGTGTTTTCACACGTCACGTCACAGGGGATCAATAAGCTCACAATGTTAAAAAATAATTTTTGTTTCATATTAACAATTTATTCGTAAGTTTCTTAAAATGTCGGTT
Source organism: Dolomedes plantarius (assembly GCA_907164885.2). NCBI lineage: Eukaryota > Metazoa > Arthropoda > Arachnida > Araneae > Dolomedidae > Dolomedes > Dolomedes plantarius. The sequence goes on along the minus strand of OU015495.1, from coordinate 111,069,564 downwards.
AAGTTAAGCCAAAATAATGCTTAAAAATAATTCTTAGAATATATAATGGAATCGTGCTCCTGGGGTATATATATATATATATATATATATATATATATATATATATATATATATATTTATTTATTTATTTATTTATTTATGTATTTATTTATTTATATATGCCATTTTCAAGATGAACTTCTACATATGTAATGAAGAACTAAAATATTATCCTTGAACAAGAGTTTATCAAACTTGGATAACATTTTGGCTTTTGAAGACTAACAAATCTTCGATAAATCAATGGAAGTCAATCATCTAGATTACAAGGATTCAAACATTTTTGACAGGCTTGAAATCCTGGGATCTCATCCCGTCTTCTACATAAATTTGTGGTGGTTCTCAAATGTAAAAAAAATAAACCTTAAAAACTCCATGTTATATTACTTTTCCCGTATAGGCTTTCGTAATACTATTTTATTTTTTACGTTGGTTGAACTCGATGGTTTTGTTTGTGAATATTCTCGTGTGATTCCTGTTTGTGGTGTCCCGTTTAAATCTGATACTGAAAAATTCTCTATCTTGTCAAAGGACACATATGGGTACAAAACAGAAAAATTTAAATGAACTATTCGAACGAATATTTGGACTAAGGGCATCGCCTGGGAATACAACAACTACTCACACAATGTGAAAATTGCTTAAAAATCCCAGACGAAAATGTAGTTAAATAACTGAATTTCTGAAGATATAATATTAAAAGTTTCTATGAGAAAAATTTATTAGTTTTAAATTTGTCCTTTTATTTTAATCTTTATCAATCACCAATGTGTGTTCCATTGAATTTGTAATGGATACTATCTTTTCCAAAGACCGCCAAGACTGTGTAACTACAATTTAAAAAATTAAGGTCAATTTCTATTCTCCTGGTAACAACTGGACTTTTTCAGCCCTTGTTATGCCCTTTTCAGAGCTGTAATTTTTCATTCTACTGCAATATAAAACAGATGTAGCTCTTCTAAGTGTTTCCTAATAGGGAAAATTTTAATGTAAATAATTTTTCCTCCTGTAAATTTAAATTATAAGAAACATGTTTTATAGCGTACTACATACTTTAGAATTTGATTGAAATTGGAGTTTTCCCAATAACTCAAGTTAAAAATATATTCATTCGAAAAAGTACCGAAGTATTTTTTTTCATATTTGCTCTTTTACTTCTACCTTTTAAATGCGATTGTTTCAAAAACAAGTATCGACCGAATGTTATCTGAATACTTAATAATAATTATCTGAATAATAAAAATGTATAAAATCCCTTTAGGAAGAAACAAACATCATCATAACATTTTAAATAGGAAAAGTGATATCAAAAGAATCATTTATAATGTTTCTCTTTCCCTTCATATGACCCTGTTAACCGTGAAAGCGATAACGTCAGATTATCGAAATTACCCTTTTTTCCGCAACCGATCGGAGAAACACAGAGATTTCGGAACTATCCCATGTGCCCCTCATATTTCAGGGGTCGCAGAGCAGCAAGGATACCGGAATTGGTGAGATTTTTAAAATCCCGAGAAGAACGGAGCGATACGACCTCCGCTATGTCCACAAAACCAGCGATCACGCCGTAGGAACGCCATGCCGCTGAAGACTTCGGGAAAGTCCTTCCTAAAGCTTTTTTTAGTCCTAGAGAGCTATGCTCTGCCAAATGCATCCGAAAAATGAATACGGGGGTTCGAGTTTCAAGTTACTCGTGAAAGCGATGATGTCAGTAAAACCGCCACACGAGTTTATCGTTTATTCGGCATCTTATTCGCTAAAAGTAGAACCACAGTTGCATTTAATGCATACTGAAACTCAATCACCCCGAAAGACCTCTGCACAGAAAACCGAAAATCACCGCTTGCGTCGATTCCAAATTAACCGTGAAACCAATGACGTCAGATTATTGAAATTACAGATTTTTCCTTACGCGTCAGGTGTCGTAGATACTCAAGAATTCTCGAATTTGCGAGATTTTTAAAATTCCGAGGACAACGGGGAGATACGGTTTTCGCTATTTCCACGAAGCCAGCGATCTCTCATTATGACGTCACACAGCTGATGACATTATGAAAATCCTTCCTAAAGGATTTTTTAGTCCTAGAGAACTGTGCTTTGTCAAATATGACGCAAAAATGAACACGGGGACGCAAGTTTCAAGTTACTCAGGAAAGAGATAACGTCACCGAATCTACCGTACTAGCTTATCCTTTTTTGGCACCTTACTGACAAAAAGTAGCACTAGAGACGCCCTTAATTCATCGTAAATGTCTATTACTCCTGTAACCAGAAACCCAAAAATATAGCCTTGTTGCCGATTCCGTATTAATTTACAAGTATTGTATTTGTATGAGATAGCCATCTTTCTTATTTCATAGCTACTCATATTAGCATTACTATTTTATTTTACTTTTTATACGCTGCTGGATTCTCTTTTCTCAACGTAATAAACACTCTTTGCTATAACTTGTTTCTGGGTAAAAATCCATCAAGTAAACTAGATGAATTCCCGCAGAATAATAAAGAAAACATTAAAGTTTATTGAAATTAACTTTATCAAAATTAAGTATAATTGAACTTATTAAAATTATTTTTAATTATTCCTTAAATAATATTATTGAATGACAACTATTATTTAATGATTATAAATAGCCCTTCTACTTGATTCCATGGCAAAATACTAGCGAAATTAAAGTAATGAATATTTACGTGCATATAATACCTAATAAAAACTTAATAACACTGTAGAAGGGAGGTGAATTTGTAACTGAATAACACTCAAGACCATAACATCATCCATTAACCCTATCTTTGTAGTATCATGATCAAGTAAAGGTGCATACCGTAAATGAAGAACAGACAGAGTACGAATTTTTAATTTTCATCCTATAGGTGATGTTAACATATTAAAGAGGAACAGAACTGTAAAGTGAAATCATGCATTTGAGGTATAAGGATTTCATTCTCAAAGAGAAACTGAACATCACCTATCCTATCATATTTTGAATATATTGGTATTTTTGGATCATAAAAATACTGTTATGTAATATAGCTGATAAAGCGAAATTTCATGTATATAAAATGTTAAACATTCTGTATATTATATACATAGTCACGTGTTTAATATAGGTTTATGATAACTGCTAGAAGTGGGGGATCAGTTTATTAAATATATCTCCTATATTTCGAGTGAAAACCATATTCTTAGACGAACTTCCACAAGAAATTGAAATGGAACGGTTAGTTTGCCCAGTAATTAAAATCTGACCTTTATGAAGTCTATAAACTCTGTTTTCCACTTTTTTTAAAAACCATATTTAAATTTCCGCTAAAAATTATCGCAGAATTTCCATAGTTTTTACATAATATTTCAAACATTTTAGATGCCTTGGGTGTAAACATTAAAAGCAAAATAGTCAAAAAGTAACCTCTGACATCTTACGGTGCAACGGTTAATTTCTTCTTTCCATTGATGGGGCATTCGACCGCACAGATATCACCATTTTCTTCTCCGACAACCATAATTTTTGTGTCAGTAAATTACTTTTTATCAAAATTCATGTGGAATTGGGAAGTGAAAAAAACGATCTTCCTTTCATACAATGAGCCGGACGATTGATTAATAGCATTCATCAACGCCATCACCCTAACCAAAGTGCTGGCTTTTGGTACCAGCGTCTGTGAGTTCGAGTCCCACTGTTGGCATGGATGTTTGTAGCCGTTCAAAATTGTCTTTAAACAGTGGATCCCAGTCTAATTTACCCTATTTAGTAGAAAATTACCATAAAGCTATCAAACAACTATCAATTCATGCAATGCAATTCCTTGTGATGCAACAAGTTCTTTCTTGAATCATCATCATCATATTTGGCATGACAACCCAGTTTGGGTCAGGGCCTTCTGTTGAAGATTCCTCCAGGGCAACCTATTTATAGACCTAGTCTGCCAGTTCCTCACTCACTCCAATCACTCTTAAATCTGATTTAACAGAGTCGAGCCATCTTAGTTTTGGACTTCCTCTATTTCCAGCAATAAAGGGCCTTGCACCAAAATTCTTCTTTACTGGATTTTTTCATTCATTCTAGCAATATGAGAAGCCCTGTTCATTTTTTGGAACGAAGTTCTTTTACGCGGCTTACAGTAGAGTGAACTGGCAGAAATCGTCACGTAACGAAAAAGCGTTATCAACCTTCCAGGCGACCTTCCTTAACTTGCTATTGCTGGCTTGTGGCGTTCGCTTTTGGCTCTCACCCTGTCACCGTGAGTTCGATCCTCACTGGTGCGTTGTTTCACCTCCTGTACTCGCGGATATTCAACTCTGGCTTTTCTGCTATTTAAAATCTCAACTTAGTCTTAACTTAATGTTTTCTCCTAGTTTATTAATTCTTAATATTTATTCAATCTTTTTTTATTTGGTGATAATATGAATACAGTTAGTTGTAATTTTAATTCTAAGCATTAGCTCTGTGGCAAAGTTTTCACGGGATTTATATTGTGTCATTTTGTTTTTGTTGGTGATTAAATAATAAAATTAATCCGATTAAAATTATGCTAGGTAACATCTAAATCAAAATAATTAATTTATATGTTAAAATTTTTAATTTTAATAAAAAAAAATTAGATTTTTTTACTTGCTTGGTATTGTCCGATCAACCTTAATAAAAAATTATATTAATTTTTATTAATTTTTTAGAAAAAAAAATTACTGAACGTGCTAAAAGATATAGAGATAAATTGAAATTAATTAAGCAATCTGCTGAACTTGACTCAGTTCTATCATCGAAAGATTCATTACCGACGGTATTAATCGAAAATAATAAACAAACTAATCATCGCCATGATACAAACTGTGAAGAATTAATCTATAGTCAGTTTCAAATTCAACAACCAATAAATATTGAAACTCAGCAATTAACAAGTCCAAGTTTTCCATCATTTGAAGCCCCATACGAGGAACATGATGAATGTTCAACTCCAAACGTCCTATTACATCATAAAATAGACATTGCTGGCGCCGGAAACTGCCTTTTCATCTCTCATAAGAATTTTACATCTTCAAATATCTGCTTCAGTCCTTCGACAGCAACTTTATAATTCATCCTACTTAAATGCTTGTCAAAATCCAATTAATGCAAGAAGTATACTAAGTAGTGAATTTAAATACGGATATTTTGATTGTTTATTCATATTTTCCAGAACATACCATCAAAATATATGCGTGCACTTTCATTATTTTAATAATAATAATACAAAAAGTGAAGTTGTTCGTTTTTGTTATTTTAAAAATACACTAATAGAATCAATAGAAATCTACATATTAAATCACGTTTAGAGTTGAAAAAATAACGTAAGGAACTTCGTTCCTGACGGGGGTCCCCCGACCGCACATTTTTTTTAAATTTTAAAACTTATAATAATATCGGGATCTTTAAAAAATCTATATATTTCTGAATTAAAACATCTCCGCCATAGGCCATTTTCTTTGACACCACCAAAGATGCTTCTGATAACTCTTCTCTCAAAGACTGCAATTCTGTATTCTCCATTTTTTGTTAGAGACCAACTTTCCGAGCCATACATTAGGACCCACCCAATGATAGTTTATAGATAAGAAGCTTTGTTTTTCTGGAGAGAAACTGAGATTTCAATAATGAGCGAAGTCCAAAGAAGGTTTTGTTGGCCAGTGAGATACGATTTTGAATTTCAGAAATGATATCTTTTTTGCATTAACAAAAGATCCAAGGTAATGAAAACCAGGAAAAGTTTCAAATTCATGAGGGCCAGTTTTCAAATGATTGGTTGTATCAGGAAATAGTGCTTTCTGTACAGGCATATATTTGGTTTTAGAATCATTTACTATCGATCCCATACTATTAGCAGCCACCTCTAAAGAGAAGAATGCTTCTCTCAAGGCTGGTAAGCTCCGAGCAACTATATCGATATCATTAGAGTAAACCAAGATCTGAACTGGTTTGTAAAAGATGTTTCCCCGAGTGTCAATATTTGAATATCGAACAGTCTTTCCCACGGCAATATGGAAGTATTTCTTGAATAGCATGACTTATATTAGTTGCACATTTTTCTCCCATAACGATTTTGATTGACAAACCTCCACAAAAGCATGTTCCACGTTAAAACATCGAAAATATTGTACTCTGAATAATTATACCATGAATCCTATAGAAAAATGTACCTAAAATACTTTTTGTTTTAATTTTTTAATGAAAAATAATTATTTAATACACTACAATAGACGCAGGAGGATATATCCCACAATAAATTCTATTTTTCGAAGAAAAAAAATTACATTTTGCAAGCGTTTCAAAGTACTAAGTAATCCGAAACTATAAATTAAAGAAAACTGAAAGGTCGCTGTTTTCCGTCTCTCTCTACTAATCCCAGTTTAAGCTTTTTAATTGAAGAAAGGCTTTCGCTCAAGCGAGATGGACTCTATTTTGTTGGAAGGGAACTAAGTCAGTTTTCTAAGCTTTCTTTTTTCAGTAATTTGATTTGAGATTTTTCGGTGTCATACAGATTACATTGAGTTTCGATATAAATCAAAACTGGTTTTAAAGATTTTCCAGTCACTAAATATTATTTTTATTCCTACAGCTTTTAACAAAGACCAAATATTATAGCAATTAGGAAAGTGAAGAGAAGCATATAATAAAAAACAATGATAAATTTCAATGCGATTTATATGTGACCTGTAATACGGGAATATTTACAATTAAGTAATTGCACCTAATATTTTGGGGAGTATTATACTATTTCATATATTAGATATCTTTTCCTTAAACTGTAAAAAATAATCATAAATTGATAATCTACATATACATAACAAAGTTTGAGTAAAAAATGTGAGTGAAAAGGACAATGGCGGGACAATGAATTGCAACATTATATATACAGGGTGATTTTTTTTAAACTGACTTTACTCAGAGCCATCTATAGTGCGATCTATTGGCCAGAATTCCACCAAAATTGATATAGGGACTAAGGACGGCATGGGAAAAAGTCCGTGGGTAAAAAATTAGTTACAAAGTCGCCAATAGGGGAAGATATGGCACTTTTGCTGTCGGCGCACCCGAGAATTTGCATAAAAGGCAAGTAAAACATCAAAATACAAATTCACCACTATGTAGTCGACAGCAGCGCCAGTATTTCGGGCTATAAAAATAAGGAATGAATGCCGAAAAAGTTGTAAGCAGACAAATTAATAACAAATAAATTTCACTGCAACACCACTTTATGCAGAAAATTCACTTTTCCCTCCTTCAATATGAACACATTCCTTGTGGACGACACACTGCATCTTGAACACTACGTTCTCAAAGGCCAAGCGTAATACGACACCAGGAATGTTCATCAAAGTCTGGGATATGTTGTCCTTTTGGACCAATAAGTTCGAGACTCCACCAAGATACACCTTAGACTGTAAATAACCCCAAAGAAAAATTTCACAGGGGTTAGGTCCAGGGAGCGAGGTGGCCATGCAAGTGGAAAAAAGCGACGGATGACCTTTCTGTAAAGCGAAGGCGCAACAGACTCCGCGCCGATCTATATAGCCCAAAATACTGGCGCTGCTGTCAACTACGTAGTCATGAATTTGCATTTTGATGTTTTACTTGCCTTTTATGCCGATTCTCGGGTTCGTCGACCTCAACAGCGCCATATCGTCCCCTATCGGTGACTTTTGGAACTATTTTTTTTTCACGGAAACTCTTTCCCATGTCGTCCTTAGTTCCTATATCGATTTTGGTGGAATTCCAGCTGATAGATCGCGCTACAGATAACTCTCAGTAGTGTTAGTTTTAAAAAAATCACCCTGCATATATATATATATATATATATATATATATATAAAATGAAAAAACATTCATCTAAAAATTACCTAACGATAATTCCTTATTCTCTTTTCTGATTAAACACAACCCCCTTATCTAAAACGCGATCTAGGAATAACGTAGTCGATAAACTATACTAGCTCTTAAGGCATAGTGTCGACATTATTTCCTAGGCACAAGAAATTTCTCAACCACGCATCCAGTTTAATAACATAACCACACATGGTGAAGAAATCGAATCGGTGACGCCCCATTAAATTAAAGTATTAATAAATAAGCCCTGTTTACGACCAATTATCCACTTAGAGGCCACGAAAACCCGTTTTTGCCTCTCTCTAGATTATTCCGCACTAAATTGTAAACATTTAAAAGCACGTAGCATAAAATACGCGATTACTCTTACCAATTGAAAATATCTAAAACCTAGTGGTCACACAGGGGAATGTCCATATTTGTATACTTATAGGAAGACATTTTGGATTTGGGAGCATTTTGGAAAAACATCCCTGATGCGAATTTCCACGTATGGTACTCATCCAGAATAGGAGTAATATACCACAAGATGGGTTGTGTGGCAACCAACCGATGGATGACCTAAGATACGCAACCCATTCTTAACCTATGTAGCAGACTTCGCCTATGGTTACCTTGTAAAATTAATTGAATATCACCTGGAGTACAAATGCACTATCCCTCAAAAGGCATAGTAAATTTATAAAAGTCTGATTCCTAATCTTCATATTTACACTAATTTTAAGGGGAATTTTTTTTTCATGACTCATTTTACATCTGCAGAAAAGCCGGTACTGAAGATGAAGGCAATTCATGATGGACATGAAGAAAGCAATGTAAATGTTTTGAATCCATTAATTTATTAACCCTTCGGTAGGAACATGATCCTTTACCCGCTTCGTCGGAACTTCTACTTGGAAGACTGATATAGATGGAATATCTCTTTCCCAGGTATTCCTAACTAGAAATCCAGATGGAATTTGCGGTTTATTTCGTTTCACGGTAGCCATAGTCTCTGGACTCTTATTTTGTTGTTTCAAACCCTTTCTCCTTAATTCTTGACCAGCCTCTATCGAAAAGAATAGGTACTGAACCAATTACCACAAGTTATTACGGTTTCGTTTTGCAGAGGTATTTAGCGATTCGAACAAGTGATTGGGTTGGGATTTTTAATTTTTACTCTGAATAATCTAATTTTTACCTGAACCATAGAAGGCTGGCGTTACAATTCACCCTTCCAAACGGAAGACAAGATGTTGACTGAAGCATGTGTAGACTCACAGTACTCAAGGTCGAAGGGTGGTTGAGGGGGGGGGAGGGGCAGCGTTGAATAAAGGGACCGTAGCTGCCTGAGAGGTAGATGTTCCCACCGAAGGGTTAATGAGGTGGTAGAACATATGGCTGTGAATTATATAGATAGGATAATACTATAAATATGTCACGTCCAACCGGTTAAAGAAAACTTATGTTGGTTATCAAAAAGTGGTCTGAAAGACATGACGATTTAGAGTACCATAAGGCACACTAGTTCTTATTTAATTGTCATTAAACCGGTTCCAATAATGTTAAGTATATCAAGAAAATTTGTTTTAAGAATCCTAAATGAAAATATCAAAGAAATTTACATTATAAACATTGAAAAGACGTTTTCAGTACTCAAAAGATAAAGAAAATGTTTAATATTCCTAATGTAGATCAAATTACCATGAATTTCCTACAGAGTCACAAAGAAATAGAATGAATAATTCTATATGTAAAACACAGAAGAATAAAATCTACATAATATATTAATCATTCGATTTCAACTATTTTAACATGTTGTTCAGAACTTTTCAAAATCCAATTTTTCTTCTTTTAAAGTTATACTGTCATCACAAAATATCAAAGTAGTTTTCAGTAGATTCCAGCACACTAAGGAAAAGGAACTCGTAGACGGATTGACAAAGAGAGGTTCTGCAGTTATGCAGAGCCCGTGCAGGCCGTTCGCATATAATTATATAAGGGTATTAATCCCGAAGAAATTGAAAGACCTGTTTCATCGAGAATAAATAGACTGAAATTCTAATATGTTGTTAATGGGCTGTTAATGGTGCATTCATTCCAGATTTTCCAAGAAAGGATTCAGTAGCCATGATCCAGCTTTTAACTGGTCATGGCTGCTTAGCTAAGCCTCTGAGCCACTTGAAAGATACCTCTCTGCTCTATTTGTGAGAAACCACAAGTTATGGACATTTAAGCTTGGAATCTGTATAGAAGATATTAGAAAATAAGAGCATTGAGCAATTAATACCTTCCTGCTTCCGTCTTAGTTTTACTTTTCTGCTTGTTGATGTTGTTGTTTGTTTCCTTGTTGTACTTTTTATATTTTTTTTATTGTTGTCATTGGCAAACAATTATTTTATAATGAGGAAAAAATCAAAATACCCCCTATAAATTTGTTTTTTCTTTGCAAAACGTTATATACTTGACTGTTGAGTTTTACTGTTATTTTTTCTTAACTTCATACTAAACATTACCAATTGATCTCAATTGAAAGATTTCTTTTTAAAAGAGCATTAGTACAACTTTGACAAAAAATATATCCCAACATTCGGCTCAAAATACTTCATATTGAAATATAGATAATATCAATTATTATCTCAAACGATCGCTTCCCTATCTACAGGAGAAAGTTAAAACAGTAAGCAGACTTGAAACTGAAACAGGGGCAATCCAAGTCAAGCAGGACACATGGTAATACTAGTAATAACCTATGCATGTACAAATGGTTTATGTTACTTGGTCGCATTATTTTTTTCTCGATGTTAACTTACTTTTAGTCTTTCTTCATAAATCAATTCTTAGGAGCAATACATTTTGAAACAAAAAATAAACACTGATGGTATTAAACCAACAAGATCTTACCTAAAGATCATCCAACATTTATATACAATAAATATTAATTGTAATCATTCTTACAACAGGTGCTATGGTAGTTTTGCAGTTATTATGGGGTCTTTAGATGTATATATTCAATAAAATCACCAAGAAACTATCCTCATATCGCAGCACCCATGAAACCTCAAAGACGTTGAGTACTCCTACCAAATGTATATTGAAACTCTTTTTTGCTGTTAGATGTCGGTGAGTGAATACAACAAAATAAAAAGCACATATTTCATCTTAAAAATACTTACTTTTTATATAAAAAAATTACACTTGGGAAAAGTAATCACTGCCACTTTTTATCCATTTAACTCGTCATGTCATACTGTGAGGACTTCTATATACGTTAACAAAGTTTTATACCCCAATTGCCCCCTGGTATTACAAAATAAACAAAAATATTTTGTTAAAAATAACACTGCACTACATGAAAAATGTCCTTCAGATTAAAATTTGTGTTTCTTGTATATTTTTGGCTGAAAATAATGAATCTGTAATTATTTTTTACTTACTACGCACCATTTTCCCAAACATCCACATTTTAGCAATGGAAATCTATACTGTAGCGACAAGCGCCGGTACACAAAATAAGTTTATTTTGAAGACGAAAAAGCCATTTTGTAGATTATTTTGCGGAGAAAGAAGACATAGTATATTGCTATAATGTGAGTGGCCTATTTCAGGCATTGGGACAAGAACATAATCTAGCAGAGTGGCGCCTTTTTATTGACTCGTCCAAACGTACTCTCAAAGCAATGCTCCTCCATATAGGTAATTTTTGCCCGTCTCTTTTTGTAGCATATTCTACAAATACAAAGGAAACTTACGAATTTATGAGGGCTATACTGAAGTTAATTGAGTACACTACATTCATATGGCACATTTGTAAAGATTTGAAAGTCATTGTGATATTAACAGCCATGCAATAAGGATACACAAAATTCTGATGCTTTCTCTGCGAATGGGACAGCCGTGACAGAAAAAAATCACTACTTCCGTAAACAGTGGCCTCCAAGGAAAAACTTCATTCCTGGCACCAAAACATATCAAATGAACCACTTGTGAATCCGCAATGTGTCTTTCTTCCACCATTGCACATTAAACTCGGTTTGATGAGAATATTTGTAAAAGATCTGGACAGAGAAGGAGTGGCTTTCTTGTATCTCAGGAACAAATTAAAAAAATTAAGTGAGGCAAAGGTAAAAGAAGGGGTTTTTATTGACCTACAAATTAAAGCAGTCTTAATGAAGTGCTTGAAAATAAACTGTCACAAGCAGAAAAATAAGACTGGCTGGCATTCAAATCAGAGTCTTCACGAAAATAAAAATGCTGAAAACTATGAACATCTTGTTGGTGACATAGCGAAATGCTTGCGACTTATAGGTTGCAACATGTCTTTAAAACTACACTTTTTGGACTCACATCTGGACTTGTTTCCTGAAAACCTTGGCGCAATTAATGATGAGCATGGGGAAAGGTTTCACCAGGACATCTCTATGATTGAAAGGCCTTTCAGTTGACGATGGGATGGAAACATGCTAGCTGAATATTGCTGGTCTGTTATCAGGGACGCACCAAGAGATATTTACAAGAGGAAACGGTCAAAAAATCATTTTTGTGTTTGTGTTTTCTATAATCACGCCTCTGTTACATTTCTCTGTAATCAATATGTATAAATGAGAAGTGGGTCTCCTACAAAAATGGTACGTAATGGAACATTTTGGTTTTAATATATAAATCAAGCACCTTTTGTTTATACAGAAATCACATAGTTTAATCTAAAGGACAGAAAGAAAGTTCAAGTTTTTTTATACAGTAATAGATTTTTTTCAGAAATTTTATATTTCATTTTGGTTGTCAGATCAGGACTTTAACCACGGACCTTCTGATAAGCAGATGAAGGCTTGAGTAATTAAGCTAGGTTGAATGAATTAATTTATCGATGAATTTCTATGATGAATCAGTAGGACCGAATGAATTAATTTATGTATCAAAGTATTTCTCACATACATTTAACTTTTTATTTAGGCATAGAAAGGCATAGGATGCAGTCCAGACAGGTTTTTTTTATCGTATTTTGAATGATGTTCCAATTGATTTAAAAATATAACTTTCATTGCATTAAAGATAAATGTGACTTAACGGGAATTTTAAAAATTACATAATAAAAGATTAATTTTTATAAAGAATATATGTTTAACTCTTTTAGTTTACAATCTGAGAAGAAATCTAAAATTAGGATTTTCATTATGTCCCTTTAGTGTTCTTAATTCAGGGTTTACTAAGATCTACAAAATAGAATTCAACTTATTGTTGTTACGAATGTATGTCCGCTTAAAGTTCTCATTATAAAAAAATTATAACTATAACCAAACATTATTTATATCGAATGAAACTCTCGATCGATCTTGAAACAAAAAGAAAATGTTTTTTGAACATATACATTTTAACCTCTCTACCTGCGCAGACCATTTTTAAGTAAATAATGCATTTAAAAAAATTCTGGGCTTTTTTTTCGAGAACAGAGTATCATTTTATCTCGCGTGAATTCAAACAGAAAATTTAATTAAAAATTGGGAACTTCAGAAGTGAAAATAGGTTCTTTAAACTAATCACAAATGATATCTTTTTCTCTTTACGCACCGTGCACAATTATACTCTTTTCGTAAAGAAATTTTATGCTCAATTTAGGCTTTGAAATTCAGAACACTAAACACCTTTTAAAAATTTTCCGCACGTTACAGAATATGCAAATCCCCGTCTGGAAAAAAAACCTCATGCCTCAGCTAAAAATTTTACACCAAGTTTCCTTAAGCCGAAGGATTAAGCACTTTAAATGACGAAAGACATTTGGGGAAGAATTTTTATTTTCCTGAAATGGAAGCGAGTAACAAAAACTTTCACTTAATGAGATTTTGGGTGTATTTTCCTCTTTGAGGGGAGTTCGTTATTCTTAATTAGATTCATTTATGTGGTTTTTCATTCATTAGTACTTTGGTGGTGGCAATACTTGATTATTCAGCATGAACAGTAAATTTTGATCATAAAAAAGCAAACAATAGAGGTATTTTTCCTACCTTTTATGCTTATTTACTTTTCCGCTCAAATAAACAGGCTATTAATATTTATTCATGATGTCCTCGAAATGTTGTTTCTGGTCCATTTGCTTTTCAGCCATGATAATGGCATGCTGAATAAAATGCAGATAATCAGAAATGAGACGTTTCTTTGAGAGTAAAATATTTTTCGTTTGGATTGAGTTTAGATTCAATGTCATCAGAAATTAATTTTTCGAATGAAATGAAAATCGCAAAAACAGTGAATGCGCATATGATGACGAACATGTCAAGGATTTCGAGAAAAAAAATATTGTGTTGCATATAGAATATATAATGAAATATATTTTTTTTTTGGTTCATCCTCTGAGATTGCACAATTAAGGTGTCTCAACTATCTACATTTGTTTGCGATATTATAATGATAATCATACATATATATATATATATATACACGCAAAATAGTCATATTAAAGAACATCCTTTTTAGAGTGGAAAGCAATTGTCTAACCAGTTTTTTGAGCATTCAAAAGTATGTGAGGAACACTTACTTTTCTAAACACAGTCGTGGACGTTAATGAGTACGTAGGAACGTTCTGAGTAGCCTCAGTATTTCAGTAGTCAGTAAGAACGTTCATGAATCAATCCCTCTAATCAGGTAATACTATCAGCTGTGAGTTACGAAATAATAATTTTCTCAATTTCGATAGGAGGATGACTATCTCAAGAGGATAATACGTAAGATGATATGTAATTTTATAAACTAAAGTTTCTATAAAATTACTGTTATCACACACCTAGTGTATCATTTCATATCACTACCCATAGTGTATCCTTTAAACCTTAGTCGATTTAAATGAACGTAGGTGGATGTTTCTTTAAGTAATTGAAAAACCTCTTTGGACCACATATAGCCGTTGGATAAAACTTTATTTTATCCTACGTTTAAAAGGGTGAAAAATGGATGCTAAAATGTGTAATTCACTTGCAGTTATGTGTGATTGCGATTCCAAACTAAGCTGTAAGTGTTTCACTTTCGCGAGTTCTTTACTTCAATTTTTTTATTATTTACGGCTTTGAATATGTGTTTCTCTAAATTTTAAGTGGTTTTTGAACTAGGGAGGGAGTTTAGACCAGGCATCCGGGAATAATATGCATTGTCTACTTTAGTGAAATTCTAAACAAAAACATTTATTAAACTCTAAAAGAAGCTTAAATATTTTAAAACAAATATATTACGCCAAATATATTTATTATGGCCTGAATACTCAAGTAACATCAAAAACTTATATAAAAAATATCTGGATTTACCATACGTCTTAAAATATTCATAAAAGCTTTAAATCTTTGATAGGAAAAAACAAGTTAATTTTATCGATGCACTCAATTTAGTGTTCATCAAACAGTGCTTGGAAAACTAGCTAGATTTCTTCAATAAATTATTAATCGCAGTGCTATAGAGTTCTGAAGCATGCCATTAATCATCCAAGAAAACTGTACGTCATAATGTTTAAAAATTCAGTGACATATGGAGCCTACGGCCAGCATCAATCTCCAATGTAATATAAATCTCATTAACATCTAATCTTCCTTAATTCATCACACAAATTCTACACTGATACGTTCGAAGGAAAAAAAAACAGAAACAAAGAACCGATTAAAAAAGAAAATGTTTAAACACTCTGATCATTAAGGTTCCAGAAAAAGATATTTCCTTGTTCTTGAAGAGACTTTTTTTGTTCACTCTTTTCTTTTAGTGTCTTTATTTTCTGGTAAAAGGTGGTTTGGGAAGGAATAAGTTTTTCTCTCAATCAACAGGCACTTACTTGGGATTCTTGATTAGGTCCCAGAATTACTCATTTCTTTTTAATTCAGATAAATGAAAAGCAGATGTAATATACTAAACAATTTTAAAGGTAAATTTGGAACTATGAATTCCCACACTTTACGTGTTTACGTGTTTTAGATATTTGATTTAAGGAAGGATTTTGTATGGATAAATAAGAATAAACCACATCTTATATTCTTTCCTATCAGATTTTGTTCGTAACTCACAGAGAAACAGTTGCAGAAAATTTAAAAAATTGAATTCGAAATAGGAAATAACTTTAGATCAAATCAAAGTTACTCAATCCGTTAGTAAAATCTTTTAACCCTTCAGCGGGTGCGCCAATTTTTGGAACACCAGCAGGCACGCGTTGCACAAAGTGCAACGTCTCATTCAACCTTGAATATTCCTTTTGTAATAAACTTGTTTTTCAAATTTAAAATAATAATTCTGCGCTTTATGACAAGATATAAAATGTTGATAATAATGAGATATATTTATAATTAGAGGCCCAAAAATGCTGTTACAATCGTCTTATTTCAAAACTGTCTGGTTTAAGGCATAACTCGTGAATCGATTCCTATTATCTCCAAAAACCTAAAAAACGATGAGATTGTCCATCTTCGTGATATGCGGAATACCGGGTAATAGCTGCACATTTGATCGACCAGATCAACTCATAATTTTGTCGCATTGCAATCCAGTATAATCGCTGGTTTACCACTGTTAAATAACGACTAACAATGAATGGAAAGGAATGCAAGACTCAGAAAATCAGACTGGCATTAGAAAGGGTGTAGCTATACATAGAAACTGCTTCGAACACTGAAACCTTACTTGTAAAAAGAAACTATTCAAAATTACGAAAATGTTGCACTTTGCACACGGGCGCGCCCGCTGAAGGTTTAAAGCAGAATTTCATATCAACTGGACATGAAATATGAGCGCCAAATATAAAACAATTATGACATTAATGAGTTATGTATGTATTTCAATTCTGTTTTATATTTTATTAATTTCCTGTTCTTTTCACTGCTGTTCGACGTAATAAATATTTTATTATCGAGAAAGGAAATCGAAATATGTTAAATTCTTACAAATAAGTTTTAAAGACATTTTTATCAAATTTATTAGGATCTAACTGATTTGATGCTTCTTTCCGTGTGCTTCTTTGAGTTCCATAATGCAGATCTAAACAAATTAAAGTAACATTGTAACAAAATGCAACATGAATGATTGCAGGGAAAATTTAGTAAAAAAAAATTTTAATTTATTTTAAGAAAACTGCCAAGAAATACAAAATAAGAATGCTTTTATTTACTACTTTTTAATGATGTTTCAAGCCTATTGTTGTGTTCAGAGACATTTGGTAAGAAATATTTCTCATTTCAAATTTTTGCTGAAATTTGCTCAAAAATAGAATTAACAGTTAAGTATTCTTCACACATTTTAAAGAATTTCACTTTGTTTTGAAAAGTGGAGAATTCTGTAAAAATACCAGTTACTTTACTCAGGTTGATCTGTATCAAAACATAACAATAAAACTTAACTTACCCTGTTTTTAACCTCTTTGTTATTTCTAGATCCCCGTTAGCTTTCCTCGGACTTCTGCTGTAAGCGTTGTATTGTTGCATCAAAACTATTGATGCAACAACCACCATCTCACATTGTGTTCCCATCAGTATTTCTTGACCTAATCTTCAACAAGGTATCTTGTTCTCAGGCTCTCTCCTTTTTTACAAAAATATGCAACATTTTCTGAAACCCAAGATAAAAAATTAATAACAAAAAAAATAAATATTATTCATCAATCATAATTACATCCATAAATCCTCATTCATGAAACCTCAATCATCCGTAATTGTACCTAGCAGAAAGCTACCGAAACAGTAAAAGTTCGTATTGTATGACAGGATGAATCTCATTAACTGACTTTTCAAAGGTTAAATAAAATTCCGAAGTACTCTTAGATGAGGAATAATTGAAGAAGAAAATACTTATTGAAAAGTCGGTTAGAATACCGTTTGATATTGACTTATAAAACCAGGTTTACTCAAAGGATTAAACGTAAACAGCAAGATGCAGTCCCATTGCACATTGAACCATTCTAGACCTTTTTTTAATCTTCCGTTAAATAGTAAACATAATACTGTTCACATGCGTGCAAAGTTCTGATCTCTCACTCCGAGATGCTACAACTACCACTGAATGTTGTGCACCTGTCGATTCTATATATGACATAATACTCCACAAGGTCTTTTTATTTGAGACCAGTTCATTTGCACACTCATATGTGTGATTATCTAAAACACAAATCAAATATTAAGCATTCAAAGATCTAAATCTTGAGTAATTTTTGGGTTATAGAGACTGAAAAATATCAAATGACATTATAGGTGTGTTACATTTTATCTCTCTCTTCAAAGGTCACTGTCGTATTGCTCGTCCATTTTAATTATAGAGCATGATTATTTGGTGGTAGTACAAAGATTATCTATAAAGGGGTATTTGGGTGCGTTGTGTTATAATTTTTTATTTTGTTACCCAAGGCTCTGGACGCAATTAGCAATTAACGAACAAATTTTTTAAACCAGTTGGATCTGCTACATCAACTTTGCTCCACATTAAAACACCCATCAGATAAATAATTACTGAAACAAGGTTTAAAACAAAAAAACTTATTTATTTACACCGTCCTAATATTTACATCTCATCTCATCAAATTTTAATTAACATCAAAGCTACTCTGTTCACTATCAAACCACGAGCAAATAAAACAGGGTCCTATTCAGTTTGACTTTCTGATTGAGGGAGCGTAAAATACTAACTAATACAAAAATGCTAAAACTCCTATCCGAATTTAATACACTATATTTTTCACTCATGTAAAACTCGCATTAACTATCAATAGCAAAAGTGGGATCTGAACTAAACAAAATCAATAGAAACACTCACGTCTTTTAGCTGAGAGCGACCTTCGGGTGCTGTGATGACTCTGGTAGGGGACTTTCCGTGACGTCAGTTGGTACTCTGTAGTTCTCTTTAGTTTGATGGGTCACGCTTCCACGCTGGGTTAGTTTTCACTGTAGACGGACAGGAGGCAATCTTCTAAGCTACAACTCTTTATTTCGGATTCGGCATCAACTATCAATCCTCACTCTACACGGGCTTTCTTTCTCGGGAAAGATCAACCGAGTTCCGACGCATCAAACCCCCTTAGTTTATTTTTTGCTCCGGGAATATTCGACCGGACTTTTTGGGCAATCAAACAGGGGCAGGTTATTTTTCAGCAGAGACAGGGCAAGGCCTCCTGGACTCCGACTGGCTCCAACTTCCTTCTCTCAAACTCACTTCCAATATTTTAATTCCTTAAACGTCCCCGCCTCCGGAACCATTTCACCAGCCATTCAGGAAACTCTCGACTTTTTATTTGTTAAGTTTCAACACCTAAAAACCTCTCATTTGCTACCCTCTTTCTTAATCAAAATCGCCCCTCTTACGCAATGATGCAAACAGCTGACTGACCACCCGCAAAACCGCCAAACCATGTGGTTTTCTACCGCTCCCCTCCAATCAATCACCCACAACGAGCCATTGTAACAACGTCACAAACGGTGCCATCCTTGCTTATCTGCATCTATCATCTAAAAGACCCCACACACTCTAGGCCCATAAAACTTTTGTAAATGTGCTACTGTAGCCAACAAACGCTCTGCCCTATAATTACATCAGCATTAAAGACGTCCCCGACATTTTAACACAAAATGTAATGAATCAAAGCTTTCAAAGTTTTTATTTTCTGTTAAAATATGAATTTTAATTTTTTTGAAAGCACTTCATTACAGTCATCTAGCAGTTTGAGTTTCAAATGAACAAAACAACTCCATTCTTCCAAGATGTGTAATTCCAAGGCATCATTTTTTAAAAGTCGTTCACATGGAACGGTTGTGTTATAAAGATTTATATTAACATGTTTTTCCAATGGCCTTTAACATTAGAAAAATATCTTATTAGAGCATACTAGCATGGCGTTGATGGATTTGAATACAGTTATAAATTATTTATCGCTTCAAAAGGACATAAAGCAGTTAAAACTAACGAATCAACAACAACAAACAATAGTACCATTCGCCATATCATGATGATCTTAAGGGAATTATTTCCCCCTATTCCGCAAGTAATGATGTGAGATCCATATTTATAAAAGTGAATAAGTTGAACTTTAAAAGTAACAAACACTTTTCTATACGATGATATTTAAAAATGAATTTTAATACAATAATTTTTGACAGTATATTAAGCTTCGAACAGAGCATTTCTCTTGGGGCTTAAAAACAAAGCAAATATCTAATTTTCGGATTCTGTTAGCTTTTCCTCCCTCTATTTTTTATTATTACAAGTCATGCATGAATAAATAATAATATGGATATTAAATGTACCCCAATAGGCAGTAAGAAACAGTAGTTTACAATTTGAAAATTGCCGAAGTCTAGAAAGTTGTTTGAGTTCTAACAAATACAAATTACTATAACAGTGAACAAATGACTATTATATTGTGCTGCTAGTAAATGAAGTGCTGAACTAAATATGTATTTACGCTTCACTTTACATGATATGTATTTACTTTAAACATACTTTGAACATCTGTTACTGGCATATTTTGAATAAATTGCGAACAAAAACTTTAAATAAACGGGAATATATTGTGATAAACTGTGGCAGTCACGATTCATCATCTTGGAAACTGATTGCTGTTAGTACCTTGCAGTTTTAAATAAAAGTTTTTGATGTATTTTGTCATATTCATGCACTCTAAATTTTGTCCTGCAAAAGACGGCGGAACTTTCCGCTGTGGGCTACATATCTGCACTCGTCAGTCACAACTTAAAATTTTGAGAAATATAGCAATTGGAATTATCCCCCCTATTGTGTTTATAAGCTAAGTTTTGCTGAGCCAAGGGAGAAACCGATGTCCAAGGTTGCTAAGTACACTAAAGTTGAATATATTTCCTTCACAATTAACTTTACAGAATAAGAAAGCGTTAAAAATTAATTTTAAGATAAGTTTGTGCTCTATTTAAGATTTGTAAAAGGTCATCATTACCTTACAAAAAGAGAGAGACTTCGAAATTTTAAATTTAGTATTAAAAGGTCTTAATTTGGTTACAAAACAGCTTACTTAAACTGCATGTTTTACAAAATCAGCTTACAATGGTTATTTCCAAATATACGTACGACTAATTTAATTTTAAAATATAAATTTATAACTTCATTTAATACGAAAATAAGTTCATGTAGAACTTTAATAGTTTAACAAATCCTCGGTCACATTTTAATTTAAAAGGAAATGTAAAATAAATTATAAAATTGAGAAACAAATAATTTAACAAACGATTTTTCAGATTTTATTACATTGAATTTAAAAGTACCCCTGGAATTTTGAGAAAAGCTATATTTTCATATCATAAGTACTAAAACAAGTGTTTATGAAAAAGCACTAATGCTTCTTTTAAGCAACTCTTCAATTGTATATGCACTAAAAAAGGCACCTGTCAGCTAATTAGCGGCAAGTATATTTTTAGCCGTAAGACATTGAGGAAATGCTACGAGAGTTTAAATTTCAAATTCCAATAAAATAAATTTATTTGACTGCAAATACACACCTTATAAAACTTAACAAGCTTTAGAAGAAAAAAAAGTATTAACTTCTAAACTTGAGGAACTCATAATTAGAAAGAAAAACGAACAGAAACAGAGAGAGTTAAGAATGGTTTTCTTATTTAACTTCCATCTAGATTCTAATCCATGAAGTGAACTTACATCTGCTTTATATAACGAGAAATCTTCAGGATTACAGTTCTAACTAGAATTAGATAACGTCAGATAATTGCTGCTATAAATAACTTTAACTGCTTTCATGCGTTTTCTAATGTTTTTCAATAAATTTAAGCGAAGCGTTTAAACAGAATAACACACAATTTTTATCTGCAACTCTATGATAGCAGATGCTGCTTCAATTTACTATAAAACTGTATCCATATTTGGAAGAAAACAACAATAAAAGCATTCCAAGAATATTTAGGATGAGATGATAAAAATATGTTTTTAATATTATGATATGGCATGTTTCAGTGTTCTCTGGGTTTTTTTATTTCTAAAATGTATCTATAAAAATTTGCATGAAATAATTTTGCGTGCCGTCAGCAAGGAAAATTTTTCATTCATTTTCAATTGCTTAAAGTTAATTAGGGACCTAGTGCATTAGACAAAATGACAACTTCATAAACTCCCATGAGGGTTTGTATGAAATAGTTTATTTTCATGTTATTACTACTGCTTCACCAAAAGGTAAAAGGTATTTATTTTACTCAACAGAACATTATAACTACCAAAAATTAAGGCAAAATATTTTCCTAGTGGAGCACGGTATCCACCCAGATTTGGACAGCCATCTTATCGCCAAAACCTTGCCGACCGTATTCTAAAATCATCTTGGTCTGTTTTTACATGGTAGAAATTATTAAACTAGTCCTGAGACGAAAATATTAAATTTTTAACGTAGGATTACGTTCCTCCATAACGGTCCTACAGAAAGTAAAATTTCAGAGGTTGAAACCATCCATCCGTACATCACGAGTTATAATTTGTGCAGCGCGCCAAACAATCTGTATCACTTGGACAAGAAGTAAACAATTAAACAGAAAAGTGCAAAAATGGGTCAAAATTTTGACATACATATATGTATATATATACATACGTACATATATATATATATATATATATATATATATATATATATATATATATATATATATATATATATATATATATATATATATATATATATATATAAATACATATATACATAACACATACATACATACATATATACATGCAAAAGAGGTAAGCAACGATAAGTAATCCTACGTTAATAACCCGAGGTAGTTTCGTTAGAAGAGACAACCTGAAAATTTATTGAGGATTGTTAGGCTTCAGGTGGAAGAGATTTTTCAATTTTGAAAAATGCTTACTCAACATTTTGTTCAAAAAGCAAGAAACAAATACGTTGTTTTCTAAACTTAATTTTAAAATAAGCTTCGGAATCTCTATCTGAAATAATTAAAATACTATTTTTTTTCAATGCATAAATGACAAACAAAATTAAAGTTCAAATACTTCTTAAAACAGGCTATTAGCATAAAAACTACCGGTGAAGACATATCATCTTGAAAATGATGTAATTTCTTTCCTGGGCAAACAAAACAATGCTTAGTCCAAATGCAGAATGAGACTAAAATATTAAAAGAATTTTTATTTATTAAAAAATTGAAATTCATATTCAGCTAAAAGCCCTATTTCTGTGAAAATTTTTTTTAAAAATAAGTCCCTATAAATTCCATATAAACAGACACTGGGTCGTTGGCGAAGTATAAAGACAGAAGTTTATCAGAACAAACTGTTTATTGACTAATTTAATTTGGACGAATGGAGTGAGTATTGTCCTTTTTAGACCTTCTACCTATTTTACAAGCTGTTACAAAGGCAATAATTATAATTCTAGAGTTGAAAGAGTGTAGCAAATCTTTAAGATTGATTTTGTCCTGACGACTCAGGAAAATAAAAATTGAGTATTGTTTTTCTGTATCATTTAGAATATGTACTTACTCTTATTCCTGAGACAAAGGGGTTAAGAGAAACTCAGAAAGGTCTATATATAAAGAAAAAAATCTTATATATATATATATATATATATATAAAGAAAAAATATCTTTTTCTAAAGAAAATAATAAATTTTCAAATACGCAATTTTTTTATATATTTTATAAAATTATAAATCTCATATCACATTCATATTATTTATAATGTGTTCTTTTATGAATATAGTTCACTGTATTTTGTAGAGGGAGGTTCAACCCTTTCCGTACGGGGTGGTATAGCATGTATTCCAAGAATACGGGCCCAAGAATGAGTGTATATCCCCGTTCTAAAGAGAGAATCAGAAAAATGGACCCGTAAGCTAAAGGTTAATATTTTTTTTTCAGGATCGCACGAGGACCAAATACAAAACTCATAAGTAAGCATCATTATATGCTAAAAAGAGGGGAAAGAAAGCTTTAGGGAATTTTATAGCGGGAAAATTTGTAATGAGATGCAGGATTTTTTAGAAAATCAAATTAAATTCTAGAAACTTGTTTAAAAGTTAAATATTGCTTTAATGAATGAGAATTATTAACTTTGGAAAAATAAGGTGCTAATTGTAAGGGGGAAAAATAAAAAAGAACTATTGTATGGGGTGACAATACAATGCTTTTCACGGGTTTGAAATACATTTTTCATAAAATAATCTATTGTGTATTTTACTCCCTTCTATTAAAGAGCTTGAAAACTAAAATGTTAGTTTTAAACTTACACACTAATAGATTTTCCGTCGCAATTGTTTCAGTAAATTCAATACATTTGTGATATTCAAGTTCATTTTATTACAAGTACATTTCAAATCATTCTAATAATAACTAAATAAATCAAGAAAAGAAAATTTACAAAATCCAGACGAGTAGATTTACAAGGAAAAAAAATTATTGAGAATTTAAAATTAATAAAAATTCGTAGTCGTACAATCTGTATATTTAAAGAAAGAAGTTAAACTCATTTTCTGCCATTCAGTCTAATATTTTTCAGTTCTGATGAATATGTAAAAATTGTTTAGAAAATTCTGTCTATGATGTCCAAAAATATCCTCTCACTCAAGCAATGTATTATATAAACATGGAATATGAAGTATTCCATGTTTATTAAGCATTGGTCCTGATATTTATTGCAATTTTTTTCTCTAGATTTGGAACATATTTTTTCGCTTTATTTAAAAATATATTAAAAGCTGAATTTTTGTATCATTTTTAAATATCATAAAAAAATCATTACTTCGAAGAAAATGTATTTTCTGTAGCTATAGAAACTAAATTATTGAAATCGACCTCATCTGAAATATATTCGGGCAGCAAATATGCAGTAAGTTTTATTTTGTTTCTCGGTTAAATAAATTCAGCTAATAATTTTCTGAAACAATTAAAAAAATTCTCTACATCATTTATTTCAATACACTGCAATAAGTCTAGATGGAAGTAGAACAATCTCTCTGTTTTTAATTAAAAATAAGCCGCTATTTCAGATGCGCAAAGCCACTGCAAATAGGATTTAATTATATAAATATTTCTTCATATAAACAATTCATGTGTTAACATATATTATAATTTAAACAAACGGCTGATATCTTCAAACAATGCAGTACTTCTACGTTGCTTGGAGGTATGGAGTTGCAAGGGCCTTACGTTCTGTTAAATATTGCATAAATTATTCCCGGTAATTTCAATGTCTACCGATTTTAATCTAAACATGTATATCATATTCGAGTTTAATCGTATGAAACTATTAAACAAGGCAAACTAGGCATTAATCTCATTTGATGTTAAATATGAACGGATCATGCGTAAATGACTTGCAAAGTTTGAAATCACTGCACCATTGAATCATAATTTATTCTGGATTACGGACCAATTTGGCTGAATTTCTCCTCTCAGATAGCAGTGAATAGGATATCCATGCATAAATATTTATTCATATTATAAATTTCATGGTAAAAATTCAGCATAAAATAAAATTTGAAAAGTTAAGTTACATAAAAAGGCTTACGTTTCTATATAGCACCATTTTAATGCCGTTAATGCCCCAAAGCAATACAAAAGTTCGATGGGACGATATTTTAATGCTTACATTTTTTATTCTACGACTTTTACATACACACACACACACACACACACACATATATATATATATATATATATATATATATATATATATATATATATATCATATAAAATCCCAAAACGTTTTCAAAATTCTAAATTCTTTTAAAATTTCTTTGGAGGTAGAGCAAATTTCGTTTTCGATTCAAAGAACAAAGGAATTCGTAAATAACCTAAAAATCAACGTAGGAAATTGACATATCGTCCCTGTAAATTTGGAGATAATCCCCTTAGTTATATAAGTTTTGAATACCCGGAGTTCCAGGTTCCAGCGAATCATTATTCGTTTCACTGTCACATGCCACGTCATATGACGAGCCACCTCGAAAGTTTATATAAGGGCCTGTGGTCAGATGCCCGTACACTCTCCGGATTTCTGTTGACAAGTAAACACGCTGTAATCCTTCGAGCAGAATGAAAAATAAAAAGGATCTGCAAACGTGAAAAGATAATTGTATTTTTGGCTACGACTACGTTTATCCCCGGTGTGACATGCCGGATACGGTCATCATTCACACGGGGTCGGTATGTTACATACATACATACATACATACATATACATATATATATATATATATATATATATATATATATATATATATATGTGTGTGTGTGTGTGTGTGTGTATTACATTAAATAATTTTAAAATTATATTTTTCAAGATTTCCTCATTAGATTTTCAAGTAATATAAACAAATTTTGAATGGTCGTAGCATATATTATCATGAAATATTCTGCAATCCCTATATTTGACGATTAACCTTGCATCTCTAAATAAAAATTTTCTTAAAAAGGAAATTATCATAAACTTTTGCATGACTTAAGCATAACTGAAAATAATGTGAGCAAAATTTTGAATAAATAAAAAAAATACCTGTTTAATTGTGCTACTGCTTATAAAAATAATTCGACTAAGGTGCTCGAATCTCAGTCTTGCACGTGGGGTATTTAGGGTTATATGAGTCATTTGAGAAAGAAAACGATGATTTCATTGAGAAAGTGTCCGTAAAAACACATTCTATGCAAGCTGATTCTACCTGTAAGATAAGAAATGACCTATTATTTCCCCCTTTATATAACCTTGAATTTACTTCACAATTTTTAGCAAAATCTTAGCATACACACGCAAACTAAACGAAGCACCTTGTTTGTATTTCTAGATTTATAATCATAATGATTAATGGTTATATTTCCTATTAACTTCTTTGTCATGGATATTTCCAGGAATCGGTTTCAAAGTGTAGATCCTAGTCAAATCAGCTTTTGTGTTGTAAAAGTTGATAGTAATACTCGAAATCAATCAACCAACTAAAGCTATCACTTACCCACAACTGGTCAACAAACACTTTACGAAAGGTAGTGATTTTTCAGCCACCACTCGGAGACTTCTACTGACTACTTTCTACTTCTCAATAGATGCTGTATTGTAAAGTGAGGAAACGAATATGTTTGCTGTTTGCCTACGAGAAAAGGAACTGTAATTTTGGATGGATTTGAAAAGGTTTAGATGGGCTTGATTGAATACAAGGATATTAAAATTTTTAAAGCAACAGGTGGTGTTAAAATATGAAACAACTGATAGTAAAATCAAATCATTTGAAGAGACTGTTGAAGATTTTTGTTTGCTTTACGCTTACAATGCTTGTAACCGTATCGCCTAGTTAGTAACTAAACATGTGTAGTTTACAAACGTCTTATCGTCGAATCTCTAACATTTAAAAATGTTTTTAAAACTGATTCTCAGAAGAAATAATGAAAAAGTAAACATCATGAGAATTTAAAATGAACTTTTCCCAGTATGGTTCATTTTAACATATTTTTTCTTATAAACCAACTGCGAATGATATACACCTATTAATATATATATATATATATATATATATATATATATATATATATATATATATATATATATATATACACGAGTATATATAGTACTGTTAATATTTTGCAAACTTAAAAGTAATGAAAATTCTTATTTCATTAACATTAAGCTACATTCTCAACGTATTTAAATTTTCTAAAGAGTAGACTTATATGATAGGATTGAAAGAGGCTCTTATTGTTACAACAAAGATATTGTAGTACATCACATCATATTTCAATTAGTAGCGCAATAAGTCCTGAAGAAGCTATTAAATTATCTCAAGACGCCAGAGTCTATTCTTTCCTGTACTCACGTTCTGGATTTAGTTGGTTGACACTACAGAACTAGATTCTGTTCTGAGAGAACAAAATATAATTCCCTAGAACCTTAACTTTAACGTCATTAAAGTATATTCTTAGGTAGAATCAAAGTCAGGTATAGGGAGTTGGTCATCTTCCTTATGCTCGTCCTCAGAAATTGGATATTTCGTTAAATATTATTGGCTAATGAGCTCTTTAGTTTATTCTAACTGGAACATTCTTAGCCCGAGGTTATTTAGAAAGGACAATATTTGATGTCAAATATCTGAAACTTCAAGCTATATGTGGTTGCATATATCTCTCTTTTCCTCCTTTGCATATAATTATAGTCTCCCTAAAACAATAGGTGTTTAGTCGCTCCTATTAAGGAAACATCAAATTTCTTTACCTATTTTTTTATATATTTTCTTGCACATATTAGATTCTCTTTTGTGTTAACTCCCATCCGTAGTGGCGTAATCAAATATCTGCTTGTCATCAAATCCTTCCCATCTACAGCATCCGTGGACTCTGTTAAGTACCCTTAAGATTTAGAATTCAACATAGTCTCATAAATTTCGCTTTTCTAATACCTCTTGAGTGTTTCTTTTCTATGACTTTGGTTGTGGGAAAGTCTGTTAATATTTTTCAACTCCTTCTCCCGTCGTAATGCAATATAAAACTGCCAAAAAATATAAATTATCTTGAATTAAATCAATGAACAGATTTCTTCTTTCAGAAGCTTAATAGCATAAATAATGGCATTGGTTCCTCTAGATTTCTGATTTGTTGCAAGAGAAATCTGTACCTTAAAGTTCCATAAAATTTTTCTTGCAACCTGCGAAGGAATCCAGAGAATTCCCAAACGGTCCATTTATATCAGTCCTGCATTTGAAATACTTTGATTTTATTATCAACTGCTCCATATTTTAGAAACCACCTGTTTCCTTAAAGCTTTTAATATAATTTTAGTCAATCCCTCTAAGAGAAAACTCTCTACATGAAAATTTCCCTTTTTTCTATTTTTAAGAATCAAGTGCCCTTTCGGCAACCATATAGTTAGACGGAAGAATTATTTCGAATGTAAAATACTTTTTGCTGTTTTTCACTGCTTTTCAGAGTGTAAAAGAAATATTTTATATTTCCATGTAGGAAAAAATATATAAAAGACAAAGAACTCAAATAAAATTTGTTGTTACTTACAGAAGGTCGTTCACACTTTATGGCAATGGTTTTGATAGCTAAATTTTATGTATAAATGCCGTATTTTGCGGCGGTTTGCTTTTGTCTGATAGCTATGGTTCTTGACAATAGCTCCTAGTTCAAATTTTCCATGAAAGTAAACTTTTTCTTACTACTGTCATGTCAATTTTACCTCATTTCTCTTGGACCGTTTTCCACGAAGAAGACGAAGTCCGTTCAGTGTTCTTGGATGCCATTTTCCTAAACCTCGTTAAACCGAAAGTGAAAAATTCCATTGATCAGCGTCAGGTGATTTTACAGGTATTTCATTAAATGGGATGCACTTTATTCCTGTTTATGATTCTTTATTTTCTAAATAAGCGACGGTTGATTTAGACGTGTGACCAGAGGCTTTGTCCATATGAAGCTCAACTTTAGAAATGTCCTTTCCATATAAGGCTGAAAGTTTTTCTTCAAAAATTGGTTCTAAAATATTATGCTGATAGTAGAGTGAATTAATTCTGGCTTTACTTGACACTATTTTTATTCTTAATTTGCCGTTGTAACAAAATCCTGCAACTATCATGAGTCCGTTTGAGAACTTTTCTGTACACTGACGAAGCCATTTCATACGGTCATTCCCGTCAGTTGAGCAATAGAAAATTGATCTTTTTTCATTACATTCACTTAAATACACTCATGTCTCACCGAGTGTTACCTCAAATTTCCATTATTCAGAAGCTAGGTGTTTTTCATATAATTTTCGACAATTTGTTTTTCTTTCAGCAATATACTTTGGAAAAAGCAGATGAACTTTATGTTTAAACATCTTTTTTAACTTCAAATCTTTATGAATGATTTTACTTACGGTGCCAAAAGACAGTCCTAGTTTCGATGCAATGGATCTTTGAGTCGGCGGATTTTCTTTTAGGATCAGAGACTTCACTTTCTTCATATTTACTTGCGTTCGAATAGTCTTAGGATGAGGTTTCGCGGTTAGGTTTTCATTACTTACTTTCAGTTAGACTTTTTTTTTCCTTTCAAATTTAATACAGTATAAATACCTTTTTTGAAATGTCATAACCGCGATTTTTACATCGCTTTATATTTTGTTGATACGAATATTTCTTCTCGGAAAGCTTAGTTACGTAACCTTCGAACCATTTAGCTGTTATAGGACCCATTTTCAAAATAAATCTTTTATTTTACATTCCAATCAAAACAAAACAGTAGCAGAAGATTATTCTAAAGTTGTCAGATTTTTATCTCAAAATGCAAACGACAAAAAGAAATTACAAAATCGTTTCTATAAAGTGCGAACGACCTTCTGTATTTTTGGTCACCCTTGATACGCATCTAAATACATACCTAACAATGTAACAGGAGTTTTATTCATACTTTATGTTCAAGAGTATTTAATTCATATTTAAACTATACAATCGAAGAATGACATTTCAGATTATCATGTGTTGTATTCTACTAAACAATGTCTTTAGTCTTCCTGGTTGTATTTAAAATGCACTAAACATGTTAACACCTAAGCCATTAAGAATGGAAATTAAAGAAAATTTATACAAAAGCGTCTTAAATAAATCTTATTTACCACATAGAACTTCATCTAAAAGGAATAAGTCTTTCAAAATCTCATTAACCTAAAGCCTTTCGAAAGTTTTCTTGTTGGAAAGAATAACAAAATAAACTTTCTAGAAATCCTTTGATCACTTAAAGTGTTAAAGCGCTTTTTAAGACATTGAGATGAAAACTGGTATACTTTAGCATCGTAATTTTTACTTTCAAAGATTTTCATGCATTTAAATGCGTGTTTGAAGTACATTTTTAAACATATTTTGAGATCCTGAATATGCGAGCAGAGATCAGCGAAATAACTCGAGCACACTCTGTAAATGCATTCTTTTACAGCCTAAATAGAGAGAGTTCATTTCTGTTTGCATTTTCAGGGAGGGGGGGGGGTGCATGAATACAGTACTTCCCCAATTTTAAACGACACATTGAGAGTGTTTGTATATTGTAAAACTTCTACTTCTTAGTACAACGTGTTCTTGACATTAAAAAGCATACATATGTTGAAGGAATGTATTTTGCACTTTGAACTCACGTCTTAATTTGCGAGTAGACGGCTTACATCCTGAAAATCAAGATTGTCGTATATCAGATAAACTTGATGGGTTTTTTTAGAAGCGAAACAATCTCAATTTTGATGAAATCAAATGTCAATTACTAGAAGCGAAAGCAGAAGAATATCGGGCACCGTGATTGAAAACATACATATTGCCAAATTATTACTTACTGAATTGGAAGACAAGTACCATATTTTTGTTACATTTCTTTTGTCAAATTGTGAGGAAAGATAGAGATATAAAGTACGTGCTTATAAACCTCGCTCATAGTGCCCTTTCCGAAGAGATTAAATGCTAAAATTTTATCTGAAAATTATTATTTATCAAATGAAAATTCGCTGGTATATCTAGAAATCTTGATACATAAGTATTAATCTAAAACAAATAGTAATAAATTATTATCGACAAAAAGAGACAGAAATCCTTTGGAAAATGATTTTAAAAGTAAATTAATAAATCCGTTACTACGATAAATAAACCTTTCCATGTTTTCTCCTCTCAAAATTCGTAAGAAAATTGGTTAAACTATATGTAAAATAATCCAGTCTCAGACTTGATAACGTAACTTACACAGATTTTCCTTAGTTTTTACTGTCAATATTTGTTTACAAAAGCAAGTGACATATGTAAGTTATCATACATATTCGCACAAAAGAGATGCATACTTATACGAGGGTCATTCTAAAAGTAAAGAAAGTTTGTTTCCCTAGTTATTTTTATTCAAGATAAGGAAAGAAAACTTATTGTACAATACATTTTGATATGTTACCTATTTTTCTACGTAGTTGCCGTTCAAATTGAACCATTTGTCAAAGAGTTGTACCAGCTTTAATATGCCTTCTGAATACTCACTTGCCACCAAGTTTTTGAACCAGTCACTAACTTCCTCTTTCAGTTCGTCATCATTTCCATAGTGGTTTTCGCCCCAAAATCCTTCAATTTGTTAAAAAAGAAAGTAATCACTGGGGGCCAAGTCCGGGCTATAAGGTGGGAGGTTCAAAAACTTCCCAGTTAAATTGCTGAAGCAAATTCCTTCGTCAATGCAGCAGTATGCGGACGAGCGAAGAAGCACAATGCCGCTGGACAACAATCCAAGCCGTTTGTTTTGAATGGCACGGCGTAGTTGGTGAAGGGTCTGGCAGTTGGCCTCGGTATTTAACCCGACAGAAGTCGCGCACCCAACACTGACATTCGAGATCGCGCGGGGTGACTGAGTCACCCCAATCAGTTTTATTAAAATATGTGCTATAAATTTTTAAAAAAAAGTACTTGATTATACGCAATAATTGCAATATATCATTAATAAACTATACTTCTTTACTTAAGGAAGCTTTTTTTCTATTTAAAGTACAATTCTATTCAAAAGAATTCCATACCTTTTATCAGAGATCGGGAATTTACATACACTTCTGGCAAACATAGGAAGAATGAATTTTACATGTAAAATTATCACATTTTTTGCAAGAAATTGTAGTTTTATTGTCCTTGGATCTTGGATATATAGCACATCGGCCTTTATCGGGTTTTGGTTTTTTTGATGCGCGTTCCTCTGATCCACCAGAAGTGGCTTCATTGATGTTTTCACGAAGCACTTTAGGAAGCATTGGCATATTCTTTCTCATCTCTATGAGTGGCTGTATAAGAGATAATGCTAACATTTTTAGGAATTTTCTCCTATTTCTATATTGTAAGGGAGGGGTCTTTGTTGACATTAAGGTAACTCGGGCATTTATTGCAGCGACGTTCAACACGCAATAAAAAATGACCATCGGTCATCTGTTGGTTTTTCGAGCTATCGAATATAATGATGACATTTCATCAACTTTGTGTACACCCCCCTTTGTTGCATTATAAAATTTAATTATTTCTGGTTTCTTCTTATCATCACTTTCATCAATGGCGTCATCGCGATGCATAGTAGATAACAAAACTACACTTTTGATTTCTTAGGCACATATGATACTAGTGTTGTGTTCTTTTGAAATCCAAATATAGAAGAATAAACTTTCCTAGTTTTTGTTTCGACGAACTCGATGGGAATTTCAGCCTTGTTTCTCTTCAGGGTTCCTACAATTGTTAGCTTATTTGATAAAAGTTCTGTCGCTAGAGGATAACTCGTATACCAATTATCCATTGTTATGTTTCTGCCTGATCCAAACAAAGGAGTGCACAGGCGTTTAGTAATTTCAAATTGCGAATTTTCATTTCTGAAGGGACCTTCCGGCTGTTCTCCTGCGTATATCTCCATACTATAGCTGTAAAAAGTCCTAGAATCTACTAAGGCAAAGATTTTGATTCCATACTTTGCTGGTTTGTTTGGTATATATTGACGAAAAGAACACCGCCCTCGAAACTTCTCTAATTTTTCGTCGATAGTAACATATGAACCAATACTATATGTCTTTTGACAATTTTCATTGAAATCGGCAAAAAAAATCTCTCACAGCCGCCAGTTTGTCCACTTTTTTCCGAGCTTCACGATCGGTCACATTGTCTAACCGCAGGCATCTGAGAAGAAAAATAAATCTTCTGTATGACATTGTGTTCCTTAAAATTTCAAGGCCTGATCCATCAGTAGACCACAAATTTTGTGCATTTGTATGCGATGATTTATGCAAGCCGCACAGATATAAAAGTCCGAAAAAGGCTCTGATTTCCACCTCATTTGTCCTCTTGCCATCCCGATCTCTGGTGTAATTTACCGATATTTTTTCAATATAAATATTTGTCCACTCTACTATGGATCGTATGATTTTAGTACTAAAAAACAATTCCCAACTTTCTAGAGGATCTGTTATATTGCGTGCAATTTCTTTTACTCCTGGTAAATGAGTTATTATATTTTGAGAACACGTTTTCTCTTTTTGATTTGGTTTTTCTTTCTGCCAAACTGTTTTATTTTTGCTGACAAAAATGCTTTCTTCTAAATCAGTATTTTCGTCGTCTTCATCATTATGCTCAAATTCACTTTCGCTGTCATGAGAACTGTATATTTCTTCATCAGGTTCATTTTCACTACCTTGATCAATTTCTTCAGAAGACTCAACTTCATCCAACAGAGTTCTCAAACGTCCCATCTCTTTTTCATGCTCCGTAAATTTACGTTTGTACGTCATTATCTATCAAATAACCGAGCAGAAAACAACTAAAACACTCCAGAGCACGAAGCTAAACTGCTTATTGTGTAAAATTTCGAAGCAATAACGGTCGCACGGGGAGACTGAGTCACCCCGTTATCACATGGATTCCAAGAAACGATTGCTTCTCGCAGAGAAAGGAATTGCACGTGCAAAATAACAATACCCATTACAAGGGGAGGGTCAGACAGGAGGATACTAAAAAAGGTAATTGATTAACAATAGAAATTTCCCGTCAGGTTTGTTGATTTTCTACGCGTGGGGTGACTCTGTGCCCCGCGCGACCTCTCCGGGGTTAAAAATAATGCACCATTTTCGAACAGAAGCTTCATTCATAATATTTTGCATAAATTTCAGTTATTTGTCTGTAAATTTCAATAGGGCGAACGTGTTTTTGCATTGAGGAAGCGTATTACGCTACGAACCTCACACTTGGCGGGATCGTTAATTTTGTCACACACTTTAAAATCACAAAATTATACAGTAAATGACCGCAGTTGCTCGCTGTTAGCGTCAAACTGGCAGGAATGATTTGGTAAGTAAATTTCAAGGCAGGTGGGGGGGGGATTTCGCTGCACGTCAGATCAAAACGTTCTTTACTTTTAGAATGACCCTCGTATAAGTAAATGCAGTATGTATTCCATATTTTATACATATTCCTCCGGTCCAGACGAACTTATTAACCCTACACTGCAACATCAGCTTGTGCGATCTCAGAATTTATTTTATCCTTTAACTTTGTTAAGTTGCATTTTGCAACTTTCTTTTCTGTTAAAAGTAACTTGAGATCGATTTTTTAAAAATAATAAATGAATGAAGACTCACCTTCAATCAAGCAGAGAAGAAATTATGTACTAATCCTTGGCACTAATCAAAACAACCGAAGTTCCAATGAAGCACTTCAACAAAAAGGTCAATCAAAAAGTTTTTAAATCAGCGGCGAGAAGACAGACAAAATCTTCTTTCAATCAAACAAAGTTTTAAAAAAATGACCGCTCGAAATGACATCTCTCAGCGAAGTCGAAAGGGTTTTTCCCAATAATGCGTTCCGAGCTGTGACGGAATTCAAATTCTTTTCAATGATTGTTCGTAATATCCATAGATTGCCGATGACTCCGGCAAAAGACGACGGACCAAAAAATACGACCGTGTGGTGTTTTGATGAAAAAAATTAAAAGCGAACTGAAGACAATCTGAGTTTATTGCAGAACAAAAACTATGCAACCGTTTGTCACATAGCTAAGCAACAACAACACGCCAAAACTAAAATGTTGCCACACAGAGCGGAAGAAACTACAGAAGGATATTGAAAAACGTATTTGCTTACAAAAATCTACATACAAATAGCTTTGAACAAGTGTATATACACATATTCATTGCTACGTTAAGAAAAGCCGACACATAGTTATATGATTCTAATGAAATAGCAGTTATTTATATACACTGAAGTGCCACTGAATTAGGGATACCTACCTAGTAGCGTGTTGGGCCTCCTCTGGCCTTCATAACGGCTGCCACACGACGAGGCATAGATTTAACAAGTTTCTGGAAACGTTCCACGGGCATGGCTTGCCAAATATTGGCTAAAGCTGTCCATAATTCAGTAAGGTTCTTTGGTGCTGTGTGATGGCCTTTCACGCCTTGTTCCAAAACATCCCAAAGATGCTCAATAGGATTTAAGTCTGGGCTTCTATGTGGCCAATTCATGACAGAGAAGTCAGAGGAATGCTTCTCCAACCAGCCAGTAGCCAACCGGGACTTGTGAGAGGTACAGTTGTCTTGCTGGAAAACTCCATTACCGTGCGGATAACAGAACAGCATAAACGGATGGAGGTGATCACCCAGCAACTCTACGTACCAAAGAGTTGCTGGGTGAGTTGAGGGAGGTTGGTACACGCACCAAAGATCCCAAACTGTGCCACGAAAAAACACCCCAGACCATGATTGAGCCACCATGCCCTTGTACAGTTCCAGCCAGGCATGCAGGATCCATGGCTTCATGAGCCTGACGCCATATTCTCAGCCTCCGGTCGGCGTTAAGTAGTCGGAATCGAGACTCATCACTCCATGCTACTTGTTTCCAGTCCCCTACACTCCAGTCTCTGTGCTCTCTTGCCCAGGCAAGTAGTGCAGCCCGATGGCGAGTATAGAGCAATGGTACTCTCGTAGGTCGACGGCTCCCGAAACCCATACGGTGAAGCGAGTGTTGCACAGTCCGTTTACTGACTGTACGACTGGCACCGTCATTAAACTGTGGGGTAATTTGAGCTAATGTTTAGCTTCGCTGGCTACGTACAAAACGCCTGATCCGTCTCTCACCACGCACTGTCTTGGCTAATTGTCCTTTGCAGTTTGCCCGATCGCTAGTTTTTTTTCCACCATCCATGTATTCTTGGTATACTTTTGACACTGTCGACCTTGAAAATCCTAGATGTATGACGATTTCGGAAATTGAATGGTCCATGCGTCGCGCACCTACGATTTTTCCGCGATCGAAGGCGTCTAAATCAGGCGGTTTACCCATACTGGCAATTCCAACAACTAATTCAGAACAACCACAGTACGCGCTATATATGCAGTTACCACAGCGCCCTCACTTGCGCATTCATGATGTGCAGCGCTACACAATTTGCATAGGCTTTGCTATCCCTAATTCAGTGGCACTTCAGTGTAGAACAAAAGAGTAAGACTGCTATATCAAAATAAGATCAAGAACTACAAAAGTTGCTTTGAACCAGGATTTATCCTTATATTTCCCTTTCCAAAATCCTTAAATAAAAAAACTAGATAAAATTAAATTCAAATGAATACCCGTCTAAATTCTTGATATAGATATGAAAGTCGTTAAAATCTCAGAATTTCTGTCACTTTGGGAGTCTAGTATTTTGGAATTTTAGTAGTTGTATTTTTATGTAGTTTAGTTGAAATAATGCAGAAAGGTAAAAATATATAGAATTTGTAATCAAAATTGTTTAGACAATCTACAAGTTTAAAAGGGATCACTTATCTCACTGTAAAATTAGTACAGCTTACATCATACTGTCTTTGCTGTAAATTCCTCATATATTCCGTTTCAATATTTTGTTAAGCAATGCGTAATTACATTAAATTCAAAATAAGCATGCTTTTCTTAAGAAATCATAACTTAAGTTCCATTAAAGATGTAAAATATCTTAAAAAACTTTTATGATTAATAAAACTGAGTAATAATATACCCTGTTTTTTTAAGTTTCAATTAAAGACAGAGAGCGAGAGAAATAAAGTTTATCTTTCTATCAAATCGGCATGTGCTGGAAGACAATACCTTTTACATTTATTAAAAGCTTAGGGGATACCATAGGAGCCGTAATAATGATATCCCTAGTTGTTGCTATGTAAGATATTCTTAGATCAGATCAGCGATCATAATCAATTGCTTTGGGAAATTTCCTAAAGTGTACTGGAAGCGATTATAATTTTTAAAATATCTAAGTTGAAACTTCTAACGAGGACTTAAAATAATGGCTTTCCTAAAGGAATTATTGCTGAACAATGATGCTATTAAATATTTAACGTGTGCTTTCAAAAATTGAAATGTATTTTGAAAAGTATAAATTGGCAGTGCTGTTGAATATGCGGAAATCTTACTGTTATTTGGGTACGGAGCAAATGCGGCGAAGCATTCCCAGAACGCACAAATATAATTTTTAAATAATTTATCTTTGTATTATATTTCGGTGGGGAGAATGGAACTTTAAAATATCCGTTGGTATAGGGAATTATACGTAGGTGAACAATATGTACGTAAACCTAAATAGTTAAACTATAGCAGAGAAAAAAATTTATAAGAATAGAATTTTTTACTAGAAATAATAATCATTGTTATTTTACTTGGTTAATTGGTTCATTTGGGACACTAGATTACATTTTGTAACACGAGGCTTAAGAATT
Organism: Dolomedes plantarius; assembly: GCA_907164885.2. Lineage (NCBI taxonomy): Eukaryota > Metazoa > Arthropoda > Arachnida > Araneae > Dolomedidae > Dolomedes > Dolomedes plantarius. The sequence goes on along the minus strand of OU015495.1, from coordinate 111,031,519 downwards.
CTGGCACTTAATACATACAAGTGCCAGTTTATACATACAAGTGCACTTAATACATACAAGTGCTTAGTTTACGGCTTTTTGAGCTGCCACTAAGTTCGTTGCACTGATGAAGAAGCTCCTTTTTAGCTTCGAAACGGCCGTATGCAAAATAATTGCATCTTATTTGTGCTTTATTTACGTTGGTTTTCCTGTTTATTACTTAATACATAATTTCGAGTTTGGACCGCATAAAAAGCAAATGAATGCAGGCCCTGATTTTCCAGTAGGCCCAGTAGACCCGGGCCTAGGGGCACCCGAATGTTGGGGGGGGGGGGCAAAATTTTGATTTTAAAAGAAAAGAAAGAAAAAATTCCCAATTAAATTTTTTTTAAATTTTACCTTTTTTAACAGCAATTTTTTTATATATTCTTTCAAATTTGTTTGATTTTATTGGTTCATCATAAGTATAATTATATGTATAGTTCATCATATGTATGATATAGTGTATATAAGGGATTAATAAGATTTTCTGGTTGCATTGTATTGGTGTTTTAATGATGAAGTTAATATGTTGTATTGCTTTTTGTTATTTGATAATGTTCTAGGCTTCTACACTTCAAATAGCCAATTCTTGGTAAAATGGTACTTTCACAATCATTCATAATTATTTTTTTTTGTGTGTCAATTTTTGAAATTTTACGCCCAGATCAGTGTTAGGGGGCCCTCATCCCGAGTTGTGCCTCATCCCGAGTTAGTCCAGAATTTTCTTAATCGGGCCCTGAATGCATGAAATTTACAGGAATAGAACTACTCTTATTTCTTCTTAGACCATTACTTTAAATAAATGTGCATGAAAACGATGAAATTAGAAATGATTAAAATGATATTATTTATTATGACAAATAACAATTATCACAAATTATTTCCCACTATGAAATTCGTGAAAGAAAACGATTTTAATTATGTTATTCTTTATTGAATGTACACATTATACTACTATACTCATATAACCTATCATTTATGTTACTTATATAACTTATATATTGCAGTATAACCATAAGCATTAACATACCAAGTTCCACACGCAATATTAACATTTCGTTTATCAAATAAAAACAAAAACTTTGCGTAAATTCCTTTTTCGAGCCACTGGAATATAAATTGCTTTTTTTTGACGTTCTCTGATGTATTAAGTAAAATGTTGGTATCTAAAATACCTTTCCTAATTATAAGATATTATGTAATCTGGAGGGCACTGATTTCTCTCGCAGATCAAATTAATACTATTTCTCAATAAATGTGCTAGTCCTTCCAAAAACCAAATAAATTTCGTGCATAGCATTTAATCCGTTTGCATGGCATATCTTCTCACAACATAAATATTATCAATATCCTCAAACATCGTTAATAGCAGAGTATTTACGCATTAATGGTTTCAAATTAATAAAAGATCCTATCTAAAGATTATTGAACTTCACTGAACTGAGATATTCGTATCGCACACTCATTAGATGATACTGTAAATATTTTCTTACTGCACGTAAATTCCTTGTCGGTTTCCGTGGAGACCACAATAATAACGTCTTTAATGGATACAGTGTATCAATTTCCTAGACATGTTCCAGCATTTCCGTGCGTGTGGTCATTTCTTGTGTATAATTTAAGATTTATTTCGTTTAATTATTCAAATTATTCTCTCTATCTTTTGAACCCATGAACTGTATAAAAAAATATGATTACGTTACGTTCAGCTATTCATTGGTATGTCTAAATGTTTCAGCCGAAATTCAGGTCTAATGCTACCAATTCGTTATTGCGTGCATAACGTATACAGTTGGGCTTTCATAAATAGATCTTCCATTTACAAAAATTCGCTACAGTGTGATTACATAATAATATCATTACGTATTGGAAAATTGTCTTTATAAATTAGGATTCAGAATTAAGTAAAAGCCAACAGAGTATTGTATGTCTCTTTGATATGATGAGGTGCGCTTCACTTTTCCAAAGCTGCTTTCAAAAGCAAATAATTTTGTTAAGCAATTACTGGTCGTCAACTTATCGTATATCATTAGTCAGCACTTGTTGGGATTATTTTCAGGGAAAAGGGTTATCGCGTCGGCTAATTTCACCTACATTATCAAAGACTCAGACGAAAAATTTATACAGTTTCTCCAAATGTTGTCTCGTTGTACCCAGTTTTACAGCACAAAACCTGTTTTCGGCAAATAATAGCAAGTACTTTACTTAAAGTTACCGATAGTTGCATTGCGCACTAAAATTAAATACGTGAAAAATATTCAGCTAGCGAAATCTGAATCGAGGTAATTATGATTAAGGAAATAGCTTATTTGGAGTGATATTGCATGCAAAGAACTCTTTAGAATTTCATTTTTATTTTGTTTAAAATTCTGTTAAACCATGGGTGAAATGGAAGGCACGTGCTATAAATCTCCCACAGCGACGGATTTCGTGGTTATTTCGTGTCATTTCGTCGTTAAATAGAAGTTTCATACCACCGTCAGATTTTTCAGTAAAAACCCACATTGGATCTATCCAATAATTGTCTTTTATTTCTCGAAAATAACTATTATTCAACTAAATTTAATTATTATCTCATTTTTCGATAGTTGAATATTACCACAGTCCCTAAACCTATTAGGTTGGCCAAAAAGTTCGTTCGGTTTTTAAGTGAGAATATATGGCACATTTTTCATTTTAACTAATAACTTTTTAAGGAACTACGTATTCAACGTTTTGTTTCATTACCTTCTGCCATCTTTCAGACAGCTACATAAGTTCATCTTCCGACAAATTTTTATCTTTTTGATCAAGGAAATGTTCCACGTGCATTTTACAGTCTTCCAGGGCATTGAAATTTTTTCCAGTAAGGGAATTTTGTAAAAACCGAAATAAATGAAATCCGAAATTGCAATGTCTGGTGTATAAGGCGGGAGAATCAAAACTTCCCAGCCAAGATTTATGAGTTTTTGCCTGGTCATCCAAGAAATATGCGATCTTCCGTTATCCTGATAGAAGATTATGCGTATTTTTTTTCACTCCTTCTGGACGCTTTTCGTCATGTGCTGCCTTTAATTGATCTGAATGGGAAAATTACTAGTTAGAATTAACTGTTTGGTTTCCCAGAAGGAGCTCAAAATAGAGGATTCTGTTCCAATACCACCATATACGCAGTAACACCTTATTTGGATCAAGACTGGGTGTTAGTGTGGTTCCTGGTGTTATATTTTGCTTGTATCCCATGACTTTCTCCATTTCACATTATTGCACAGTATCCACCTTTCATCTCCCGCCATAATTTGTTTAAAAAAAGAATTGATTTTGGTGTGTTTAGGTAGAAAATCGCATGAGAAGGAACCTACAAAAATGGTTTTTTCGCTTACCTTATGTGGAGCACAAACATCAAAGTAATTAATATAACCATGCTGGTACAAATGATATTTTGCACTTGATTTGTATATATTGAGTATGTCGGCTCTCTCCCATGTGATATCACGTTGGTTGTTCTCAACAAAGGTCTAAATTTGATCGTTCACAACTTCAATTGGTCTGCCCGACGTTGGAGCATTGTCGAGCAAGAAATCTCCAACATGAAACGTTCTTGAGTGATACAGTGCGTGGTATCTGCAATTAAGGATATCTATTTAAAAAATTGGGGAAACGGTCGCATAATTTTCAAGAAAACAGTAAAGAAGTGCCTATTTTTTCCGGGGGATTCCATTTATTTCTTGATCTGGCACATCAAGTTAAAAAAAACCAATCCCCAATGACATTGTAAAAAGTCTCGTGCTGCTATCTGGTATGTAAAATTAAAAATTAAAATTTGTCAGGGTAATTAAAATGGACTGTTTTTAATCTTTTTAGTGTGTTATTTTTTAACACTTCAGCCCGAAAATATTACGGGCACGAGAAATAGAGGGTGAAACTTCACCCCGTAATTTTGATGGGGGAGAGAAGGAAGGGGTTAACAGAAAAAAATATTAAGGCAGTAGCGCTTTCTATTTAAAAAAATATTGTTGCGTTTCGTTCAACGATATTTGGGAATGACGATTCATCGATAACAGAAACAGGAGTTTATTAGCTTTTTAGTCTTAAAGAGATCACATATAACAAAGGTCACTTTGAACTACAGTGAAGTCCAGCAAAACGCTACAAATTTGACACAATATACACACAGGAACGATAACAAGTCTACACACATATTAGCCAAGCTCCAACTTAGAAAATGACGGAATCAAAAACTTTTAAAGCCGAGTTCGGTATCCCCTTGGAAATTATCGATTGTTCTAGCGATGGAATACTCCAGAACTCGACAACCACGTCTCCTAGATAAAATCTTATTGGTTCCCTGCCTCTCCCCTCGAAAATAGGTTACCAAATATAACAAAAAATGTCGCCAAACTGTCTAAACTTCACAGAAATATCGCCGAAGGGTGACATATTGAAATCTAAGGCTCAATGACTGTAAATAAGCGGTATTTAACTCATAACAAACATAAATTAAGTAGAAATAAAGAACATTTAGAAATGTTTAGAAACATTTACAGCTATTTAAAACAATATAAAATTATTAAATTTGATTACTTCTATGGCCGGTAGTCAAGCGTTAGATTTTGCACAGAGACATCAGTTACATTAAACAATTTAAAACACGCTGAAAATATTTCAAAACAGTTACTCGTAACAATTCGATTTCAGCAACTGCAAGAAAGAATTTTAAATATATATTTCTAAAAATACACTCTTCGACCAGGAATTTCGCTGCTCTCTCCCTCACCACCACATACTCTGAGCAACACAAAAGGAATTAATATGATTAACAATCGATTGAAACTGCCGCAATTATTTCAGATTAACTGAAAAGAACTTGGACAGAAATAATCTCATCTCGCTCTCGACTGGGCTACGCATATCTCACTCTCACGGAAACACGATAAACAATTCCTTTTACACACGTGAAGAGCTCGTCCGTTGCCATGGCGACAGTTTTAGCTAAATCTCTAATCATCGGGAATTAGAAATTCCCTGAAACGAGAGGGTACCAGTATTTCAGTGCAATCATTTCTCTCCGCTACTACTCTTTTCTTAAGTGCATTGATATTGTTTTAATTACTTCGAAACTCTCTTGCATGGAAAAGTTCCGGAGAAAATTGGGAAAAATATTTCAAGTATGAAAATGATTACACAACAAAGTAGTAATGGTAGCGCAGTAACAAAATCAGTCACTGTTCGTCAGTTAGACAGTTTTTAATTACGAAAACATTTTCGGTTCACTACAAATCTTATAAGTGGGTTGAAGAACCCATGGTCATTTCTTAATTTAGTTATCCGTTGGAGAGAATTATATACAAGAAAGAATTGATAAAGTTTTCGCTCGGATTAAAAGACTAAAGTGTGTGTTTTTTTTCTTCAAGCTATATTGATAATCGTGTGATAGATTGGTTTATTTTAGTCTCTTAGGTTATTTAACATGTTTCACCTCGCAAAATTTTGCTAATACCACAAGCTGAATACCGAATTAATCCAAGAACTTTGTTGTCAATATGTTAATGTATAAAACTGAAATTCGATATTAAACGAACTGTAGATAGAAAGCATTAAACAACTTCAATTGCCTTGAAATTTTGTTTATGTTACTTTAATATTTCGTAGAAATATTCACTTCAAAATTATATCACAAACTAAACGAACACATAAAATCAAACTCAATATTTTAACCTGTTGCCATACTGAAAGTAAACAAAAAAATTAAAGATACTGAAACACAGAAAAGCAATAATGTCAAAAACTCACTAAATGGGCACGCGCCCTCTGTCGGAAAGTTTTAAGTTTAAATGAAATTGAACATTCTCCCCACCTTGAAACCACCCAAAGGTTTCAAAGGAAAAAAAAAAAGAAATCATTACCACAACAATAATCAAGTTAATCAAGTAGTAATTTGTATAGTTTTGAAATCGGTCTTTTTAAGAGTTCACTCTCACATTTCACAGTTACTGCTCTAACTTTATCATCCTTGCTTGGATGAACTTCTAAAACTCTAGCAAGTTTTCAGTGTTAGGAAGGGAGAAATTCATTTTTTATGAGAACGAGATCGCCAATAGCAATATTGGGTTTAGATGAACACCACTTTGGTCGTTGCTGCAACTGACTTAGGTATTCACTGCTCCAGCGACGCCAGAACTATTGTAGAAGTCGCTGCATAAGTTACAAACGCTGTAAGCGTGAGATTGGAGTGTTTGTGAAGTCGGGCTCTGGAAGAGCAGTCATGGGAGCACCAACAAAAAAGTGACCCGGTGTAAGTTCTCACAAAACATTTGGGTCCTCTGAGCTTGGACAAAGAGGTCTTGAGTTTAAACAAGCCTCGACTTGGCAAATCAGAGTTAGGAACTCCTCAATAGTTAGAAGTGCATCACCCATGGTTCTCTTGATGTGAAATTTCATACTCTTCACACCAGCCTCCCAGAGGCCTCCACAATGAGGAGCTGAGGGTGGATTGAAGCTCCACTTGATACCTTGTGATTCGGAGAAACATGCAACACTGGCATCATTTGAAGAGGATAGAAGTGATTTCATTGTTCTTCTCAGCTCGCTGTCTGCTCCAATAAAATTAGTTTCACAGTCACTGTATATTTTGCTTGGTCTACTACGTCGGGCAAGGAATATTTTTAAAGCTTCCTTTGAAAGCCTTGGAAGTAAGGTCACTCACCATCTCAAAATGGATTGCCCTAGTAGAGAAACATACAAAAATTGCAACATAAATCTTAAAAGATTTTTTAAATCGACCAGATCTTTCTTTCTTTGCATATAAAAGGACCTGCATAATCAACACCAGGGACAGCAAAAACTCTTGATGGTGTAACTCTTGAAAGGGGTAAGTCACCCATATGTTGAGTATTTGGAGTAGCGGAAAGTCGAAAACATGTAATACAGTTTCACACAAAACGGCTCGCAACATCTCTTCCACAAGGTATACAAAACTTTTGACGGATCACAGCTAAGGGCCTGTTCACATAGGAGTCCGTTGCCTTGCGTTAAGGAAAAGATGACGTTGAGACGAAAATAAACCCATCATAGGCCTCCAAACGATTAACAATGAAATTTTTAACGCCTATGATTGGTTTATTTTCGTCTCAACGTCATCTTTTACTTAACGCTAGGCAACAGACTCCTATGTGAACAGGCCCTAACAATAGTTGAGGTCCAGCATGGAGGTGTAGATGATGAAAATATTGCACAATTCAATTTGTCACATGATGATTTCGAGGGATGATTATTGGGCGTTTCATATCTTCTGATATGTTAGCATTTCTGAGTCTACCACCGACTCTAATTATGCCAGTAAAATCTAAAAATGGGCATAGTGATAAGACTTTGCTTGATGAATTTAAATCCCTTCCAGATTTTAGACATTTTAACTCTTCGAAAAACGCAATGCTTTGAACACCTTTAATTATAATCTCCATTTCTTTTGATAGCTCATTTGCTGTAAGACAACCCACAATATTTTCAGAATATTTAGAAGAGTTTGTTATGAAACGTAAACGCCAAGCTGTAACTCTGCACAATGTCGACCACGAAGAAAATTTAAATATGAATGAAACATCTTGACACTGAACAGCAGTTGCAATGAAACTCCTTTTTTCTTCTTTTAAATGCAATTCTCTAAAAGAAAATTCTTTCACATTATCATCATTGTCGTATGGTATGGTTGGTTGTCTGAGCCAATTTGGACCACACGCCCACATATCACACTGAAGGAATTCACAAGGCAATTTCCTGGCACATGGCTCTACTTTAAATCTGGAACGGCTTCTTGTATCCTGGCAACTCTATTTGCTACAAAGGGTAGCCAGCGACGAGGCTCTGAAGCTATCCAAGCAAGTGTAACTTTTGAATCTGTCCATGCAAAACACCTTTTGATTAGAATGTTGAGGGAGGGCAGCACAAATTCAAGTAAATTGGCCAAAAGTAATGCAGAACAAAGTTCTAACCTTGGAAGTGATTGTTGCTTTAGAGGGGCAACTCTAGTTTTTGATGTTAGGAGAGAAATCTTCACAGAAGTATCAGAAGCAACTGAACGTATGTAAATAACAGCACAGTAGGCCTTTTCAGAAGAATCACAAAAGGCGTGAATTTCTATCTCAGAAGCATTGGAACTCAGTACACATCTTGGAATTTTAAACTCTGTAAGTAAAAATAGTTGCGACTGAAACCATCTCCATTTCTTGTTACACTCGTCATTGATTTCATCATCCCAACCACATTTGTTACTCCACAGTTCTTGCAGAAGGATTTTTGCAACAAACACCACAGGTGCTAACCAACCCAAAGGATCGAAGATTCTAGCTATCTCTGAAAGAATTGTCCGTTTTGTACACACTGATTTCTCATTGATGGAAACTGTAAACCGAAAAGTATCAGAAGTTGGACACTAAATAACACCAAGCACCTTAACCAAGTTGTCACTGTCTATCTTAAATGAAGAAACTGGAGCTTTTAACTCTGGAGGAAAACATTGCAAAACAGATGGTATGTTGGAAATCCACTTCCGTAGCTTCATTCCACCCTTTTCGATCATGTGCAACTTTTCATTAGCTAGATCAGCTGCTTCAGCTTCTGATCCTGAACCAGAAAGCAGATCATCAACATAATAATCCCTCAAACAAACAGAAGATTCCAAGGGAAATGTATCCTTCTCATCAATAGCTAGCTGTTTCATTACACGTGTTGATAGAAAAGATGCACTTGCTGTGCCATATGACACTGTTGTTAACCGGTAAGTTTTGATTTGCTCACTTGGATTATTTCTCCACGAGATTTTTTGGTAATTAGTGTCCTCGGGATGAACTTGAACCATTCGAAACATTTTCTCAACATCGGCACATAGTGCAACTTGACATGTTCGAAATCTTAGAAGAATAGGAACCAATTTCTGTTGCACTCTGGGTCCAACCATTAGGATATCATTTAGTGACAGGCCTGATGTAGTCTTGGCAGATGCATCAAAAACAACTCGCAGCTTGGTAGTTGTACTTGAAGGTTTTATTACACAATGATGAGGAAGGTAGTATTCTGATTTATTATTGTGCTCTGACTCAGATACTTCTACCATGTGGTTAAGTTCCAAATACTCAGACATAAAATCTCTATATTGTTCATACATATCAGGGTTAGAAGAAAGTTTTTTCTCAAGGGAATGCAAACGACGTAAGGGTAATTGTTTGGAGTTACCCAAAAGATCAGGCGAAGAGTGAAAAGGTAATCGCACGGTATATTTTTTACAATCTCTGGTGTAAGTATTTTGAAAATGTTTTTCACAGGCTTTCTAAGATGCAGTTAATGGGTTTGCTGTAGGAACCGTATCAAGTTTCCAGAAATTTAACACTAAAGTATCAGTGTTCATTTGGATATTGTTGACGTGAATAGTAGTTTTCTTGTCTGCTGTAAGAGACACACTCCCTGAAATTATCCAGCCTAGCTGGGATCTAACAGCAAACGGTTTATTATCGCCTTTTAATGTCTCTCCCATAAGCATTGGTAAAGAGACATCTACACCCAACACAATGTCAACTGGACTGGATTTAAAAAATGCTGGATCTGCAAGGGTTATATCACTGAATAATTCTGCATAAGATGGGTCTATGGAAGAATGTGGTAGTTCACCAACAATTTTATTTAACACATACACAGGGAGAGAAAGTGGGTGTGAATTTGTAATATCTATACTTATATATAAAGAGAGAGCGATTTTGAACATGGAGGGTAATCTTCAGAACCACTGTACCTATTTGAAAATTTCTTTCACTGTTTGAAAGGTACAGTATTCCAGATGGACATAGGCTATATATTATGTATATCTGATCAGTCGAAATAAAGTTAGGGGCTTAATCCTAACAATCTCCATTGTTTCCGCTACTGTCTTCTACCGCTTTTTGTTCCGAAGATTTCAACGATCCTTATCGTGGTGCTATCGAGGTGGGCTTCTGTTCTGAAGATAGCGATTCGAACCTAGCTGTTCTCCGGCACGCCTTTTTCTTTTAAAAAATTTATTTTAATTATTAACTAACATAAAATTAATTTAAGGTATTATTTAGGTTATTATTAAGGTAAAAAAAGATTTACAATTTATTGGCTATCAACTGGAAATTTATTGGTATAATATTTTGTTCAACCCGGACAAAGTCGGGACGGGCCGCTAGTATGGTATAAAATTAATCTCTGTTATTCCATTTGTTTCGAAATTTGATGAACCAAGGCAAGAAATCAATACCTTAGCCTTTCTCTTTTGTAAACCCAACATTTCTACACAAGATTCAGTAATAAAACTGGCTTGCGAACCAGGATCGAGGAGGACACGACAATATTAATAACCTCCTGCAGAATCTCGCACTCGAACAACAGCTGTACACAACAGCACATGATTTTGAACTCTGGGTTCAGAAATGCATGTAGTATTAGAATCACTCACATTGGAAGCCTTTGTACGTGAAACTGATACACTACTTGAATTGGTCTGAGATTGTGGGATGAATTGTTGTGCATCAGGTGAAAGTGTTGACTCAACAGTATGTTGAGACTCTCTTGATCTCTCTTGACTAGTTTTGAAACACAAGGCAGTATGATGCCTTTTATCACACTCTCTACAATTGTACTTACTTCTACACTGAACTAAACTGTGACCAGAGATCAAGCAGTTAAAACAAACATTATGTTTTTTCACAAATTCTGAACGCTGTTTAACACTTAGTTTCAAAAATGCATCACACAATGGTAGGGAATGGTTAGCCTTGCAATAAGCACACAAATTATGACCTTTAACCTCTGAAGAAAATGATGAAACTCTAGAATGATGAATTGGATTTTTGCTCGTTGAATTATGTCCTTGTTGGACTTTTCTCTCATTGCTCTTTTTCTGGGTTGTTCTTGCATGTTTCTCTAAAAAGTCCAGCAGCTCTTGAAGGGTAGGAATCTTGTTGTATTTCATTACACGTTCCTACCAGCTCCTTGTAATGTAACTAAGTTTGGACTGGATGATATAGAGGAAAATGGTATCTGAAAAGTCTTGAACCTTCATGTTAAGATTTTCTAATATACGCACACACTCTTTCGTTGAATCAACCAAAGATAAAATTTGAGGTGCAGTCTCTGTTATCATTTGTGAAAAACTGAGTATCTTGTCAATATATATAAACACAATGTCTCTTTTGTTGGAGTATCTATCAGTCAAAAGATCCCAAGCAATCTGAAAATTTCAATCTGTTATAGCGAGAGATTGATCAATTTTTAATGCATCATTTTTTAGAGAACTCTTTAAATATTGCAATTTGTTTCCATCAGATAATTTATCGTTATTTTTTATTGAAGCTTGAAAAAGATCACTGAACGTTAACCATTCGTCCAAGTTGCCGCCAAAGGTAGGAAGAGTTAATTTCGGAAATTTAATATCCACACTATTTGAAGAATATTCAAAAGTAGAATGAGCAGTTTTTGGTTTTCCTTGAACTCTCAGAATCGCGAGATTTAAATCATCTACGATGTCTTGAATTTCTTGAGATTCGGAAACAAACTTGTCAACATCTGACTCTTCACACTGAACAAAAATGTCTTCAAACAAGTCAGTAATTCTTGCTGAAATGACACTCAACCGTTCCTGAGCTACATCGATTTCTACAAAATCAGCCTTTTGTATAGAAACCTCAATTTTCTCTTTCAACTTTGTTAAGTTTGCTTTTAAAACTCGCTTTTTGGTTAGCAATGCTTTTAGTTTATACATTTTTCTTAAAACACAATGAATCACTTTAGAAAACAAAATAAAAGCTCGTTTTTCAAAGCAGTCACAAGTTTTGTAAAGAAAAAAGGCTTAAAGAAAAAGCTTAATAAGCGGCTTACTCCGGCTCGACGGACCAATGTATAAAACTGAAATTCGATATTAAATTAACTGTAGATAGAAAGCATCATTAAACAACTTGAATTGCCTTGAAATTTTATTTAAGTTACTTTAATATTTCGTAGAAATTCTCACTTGAATATTATATCACAATCTAAAAGAACACATAAAATCAAACTCAATATTTTAACCTGTTGCCACACTGAAAGTAAACAAAAAAAAATAAAGATACTGAAACACAGAAAAGCAATAATGTCAAAAACTCACTAAAAGGGCACGCGCCCTCTATCGGAAAGTTTTAAGTTTAAATGAAATTGAACAATGTTAGTGCAGGAATGTATGCTACTCATGCATTCATGCACTAACTGTTTTGTACGCACTGTACAAAAGAATTGTTTGAAATCGACCACAAATGTAGCAATTTCATAAAATTGGAGAAACAATATTTTTGAGTTCTAAATTTTTGCTCAAATTTTAAAATTTCCTAAATTTTTTCCAGTTTCCCTGACATTTCGAGTACGAAAAAGTCCTTGTTCTGTTTTAAAATCCATAATATAATTTCTGTGATGTGGAGTGTCAGCGTCATGGCAATTTTACAACTTTAAATCAAACGCAAATTCAAAAATCTCGTTAAGTTTTAAGTTTTCATTGGATTTTATGTTTGCTATCAGGTTTACTTTTACGCTAAATTTGTTATTAAATTTATTTGTAACTTTTTATTCAAGTTGTGTATTCAGATTGTTAAGTCTATTTTTGCCTCTAAAAGAGTTGGTTAGGAGATGGTCCCCGACGAATATATTTTTTACAAGTGGCCCCTGATCAGTAAAAGTTTTAAGAAATACTGCTCAAAAGGAATCGGTGACATTCAAAGAGAACCTTTTTATAGTGTCAAATGAATAGTTTTTTTTCTTCTGTGTGTGTGTGTGTTCTGAGTTTAACTTAGCTCATTACGCGGTACTGAACCGAGATTTGGAACCTTTTTTCTACCCAAGTGATTGACGTTGTACAGGGTGAGGCAGAACGGACTTCCACATTTCTGAACTTCACTGATAGTGTAGTTGCGATCGGGAAACGCGGGAGGTGGCAACAATCCCGGCTGATTTTCTAGTTGTCAGTAGCAGACACCATGAGTTTCTTTGGTGAACATTGCGGTTTCGTTATCTTGGCGTTCTTTCATCCTTCTTCCAGAATATTTGTCTCTCAGACATCTAAGGTTTATCTATTCCACGATGCCCCCCTCCAACCCTTCAACCTTGGGTACTGTGAGTCTACGTATGCTTCAGTCAACATCTTGTCTTCAGTTTGGATCAAGTTTGGATCAGTTTGGATCTTCAGTTTGGTTCAGTCAGAGTGATTCGTGACGCCAGCCTTCTATGGTTCAGGTACGTGGCATTTTTCTAGAACAGTGTCTGTCTACTAGACAGATATTCCTTCTAAAACATGTTTAAATATCTGACTGTCAGGCAGATATTCTTCATACATTTTGTATAAAATGTACAGTAAGGCTGAAAATCTTCCAAGATTTGAGTTTTTAAAGATTCTGGGAACAACTTTACCCAAACCCTGTTTTATGTTACCTGTTTTGAAATGAAGGCTGAGTAAGACTGATTTTCTTAAATGCCTCTACAAAACAAACCGTAATGTAACCTGCGATAAGTGGTTCTGTTCAATAGAAGCTAGTCAAGAATTAAGGAGAAATGGGTTGACGATTGTGGCTACCATGAAATGTAATAAACTGCAAATACCCTCTTAATGTCTAGTTAGGGATGCTTGGGAAAGAGATATTCCTTCTATATCTGATTCATATGCAGATGTTTCCAGTAAGCGGGGAAATCATGTCCCGGCCGAAGGGTTAAATACAATGATCCTGTAACCGCAACACAGATGGCATTTTTGGACGTACATCGGGCTCTATGCAACAGATGTCGTTTCTGGTCGCAAAACAATCCTGTGATGGGTTTCAAACGTGAGGGCAAGTGGGTATGCAATAAAAAGGAAACTAAGTGGTCGTCCCGAAACTTTAGAACACCTGAAAATGGGCAACGAGTCAGTGAGAACGCTATTCGGGAGGAAGTTGCCATTCTAACAGAGAGGACTGAGGGACGGAAAACTATCGAGAACGGCTTCGGCAGTACATCGCAAAAAAATGGTCGCCACCTGAGTAACGTTATTTCAAAACCTAGTGAAAAAACTAAAATATAAGTATTTTTCGAAAATATAAAGCTTTGTCTGTCCATTGTTTCGTTACTATTTTTTTACCCTTTGAAATGCGGAAGTTCATTCTGCCGCAACCTCTACCAGTATGAGATGCATTATTTTTCTCATCTTCCTCACTCCCCCTTTATTTTAAGACAAAAGACGCCGAAGATCAGGGGTAGTAGAATTTTTTAATTGAAATTTTTGAAAATATGGAATTTTATTTCGTATTCAATATCTATCATAAGCACCCAAGTGGTCCTTTCATCACCATATTTGGCACGACAGCACATGGTGGGCTAGGGCCTTCTGTTGAAGATTCCTCCAGGACAACCTATTTCTAGACCTGGTTTCCCAGTTCCCCACTCCAATCACTCAAAAATCTGATTCAACAGAGTCAACCCATCTTAGTTTTGATCTTCCTCTTTCCAACTAGTAAAGGGCCTTGCAATAAAAATATTATTTACAGGATTTTTTCATCCATTCTAGCAATATGAGAGGCCCTGTTCATTCTTTTAATTTTAAAACTTTTAATAATATCGGGATCTTTAAAAAATCTATAGATTTCTGAATTAGAAACGTCTTTGCCATGGGCCATTTTTTTTACACCACCAAGGATGCTTCTGAGAACCCTTCTCTCAAAGACTGCAATTCTGTATTCTCCACTTTTTGTTAGAGACCAAGTTTCCGAAACATACCTTAGGAGTGGCCTAATGATAGTTTTATAGATAAGAATCTTTCTTTTTCTGGAGAAAAACTGAGACTTCAATAAAGAGCGAAGTCTAAAGAAGGTTTTGTTGGCCAGTGAGATACGATTTTGAACGTCAGAAATATCTTTCTTTCATTAAGAAAAGATCCAAGGTAATTAAAACCAGAAACAGTTCCAAATTCACGAAGGCCAATTTTCAAACGATTGGTTGTATCACCAGATGGTGTTTTCTGTACCGGCATATATGAAGGACTTATTTGAATAGTGGTCCAACTCCACTCTTATAAAAAATGGAGTTAGCCTCACTTTCGTGTTCATATAAGTCATTTCTATCTTATTTTAAAAGTGGTACACCTCCAACTGCCAACAAAAGGCATTATAATCAGACTTCAGCCGTCATTTCTCTGCACTCATTAGACTTTAAGACTCTGTACCTCAAAATTAACCAGAATGGAGTTTGACCACTATTCAAATAAGGCCTTCATATTTGGTTTTAAAATCATTTACTATCAAACTCATACGATTTGCAGCCACCTCTAAAGAGGAGAATGATTCTCGCAAGGCTGGTACGCTCCTAGCAACTATATGGATATCATCAATGTAAGACAAGAGCTGCAAGTGGTTCTTTATTCCTTTTTAATTTTCAAGTCCTGATGTAAAAAGCGTCTGTCACGAGTAACGTCCGAACTGACAATCCTCCGGTCCTGTAAACAGACTAATCATCCTGGTGCTATGAGAAAACATTATGAATAAATTATCTCTCAAAATTTAATGATGGATATTACAAAATACTTTAAAGACTATAAAACCATGCCGCGATTTTAACGGAACCTGCTTTATTCAGTATATACTAATTTCGGATATAACCAACATCTTGCAAATATTACAAGATTCCTTGAAATTTTGACTGTATTAAGTTACGAACAAAGCAAAGAAAGTTTTGTTCGAAAAAATAATCACAAATACGGAAATTTCTTCAGATTCTGCATAAGATACAGACTGAGATTGAATGTATACCCTTACTTAAATGGATATGCTTAAAATTTTTTCTGGTAGATAGGGAAAATAATGGCTGTCACACATAAAGTCCTCGTCCGTTGCCATGGTGATTGCTACTGCTAGTTATCTACGAGAAGCAAAAAGTAGTTAAAGAAATGTAGGTGTCAATATTTGATTATGCACCCATCTTCTTGTAACTGTTCTCAATAACCAACTTTTATTTATGAGCGCCGGCAGAACAAATATTGCCGGAGGCATGAACAAATAATTCCCGTTTAAAATAAATAGGTTGTAAACAGAAAATTCAGGAAACGGTAGCAGAAGTTTTTAATGGAACTTAATACAGAGGGAACTCCCACAGAGTTTCTGTTCCCCTGCCTTTTGTTTTTTGAATATATTAGTTCAAGTTTCATTGTCATGGATACAAAATTCTAAAAATAACTTGGCATCGAAAACTTCCTTTATCTCTCTTTTTTTTACTTCATATACCAGATATTCAGGTTTCATCCAGAATTATTGTCAGGAAATGCTGATATGAAGTATACCTAAAGTTTCTGGGTAATTTTAAATTCAAATCAAAGTCTTCAGTTCTTGATGTTTTTCCGATTTTTTGTCCCAGCTGAACTTGTATTTCTGTATAAGATTTATTTGAGTTATTAATTATCCTTATAATATATTTCATTTTTTATTTGTTTATGGGCATCGATTCAACCATTAGGTGGAATTTTCACATATGAAGAATTGGTTACGAGATTAAAAATATCGTCTAATTCAATAAACATTATATTTATGTAATACACTGATACTTATGGTTCGTGGCCAGTAATGGTTCCTAAAAAAATGACCGTTTTGAGTGCTCGTGGAAAAGGGGTTTCTTCCATAATATTGGCTGTAAAGGGTCTTTAATATGTTCTAAGCAAAATATGGCCGTTTAGAGGGGTGGCCTGCCGAATAGGAGTGGCCGACTAGAGAAGTTTCACTGTATGTATATACGTATCTGTAATGTCTTTACACATACAACGGAAATTTTGTCTGTCTGCATATTCCCAATACATACAGGGTGTTGATGAATTGGACCTACAAATTCAGAGGGATGATAGTAGACGTCAAGACGAGTAATAATTACATAGGAATGTATGAGCGGAAACGCAAACCTGACGCTGGAGAGCGCTGTTTACTTGATCGGACCATACCTCTTACCAAATCCACTGGATGGCCAGAAATATCGCATTTTTCTGGAGGAGGTAGAAAACTCAGAACCAAAACAGAATCACATATGAATGTATCATCGGAAACGCAAACCTAGTCAACTAGAGCAGTGCTCCGCAACCGCCGTAAAGTGGCACACTAGTGTGCCCCGAGGTGATCTTGACGGTGCCGCGGTAATTTTATCGATTATAATAATTTAAAAAAATTTAACCACCGCATCAGTTAGAAATTTTTCTAAGTAAAATATTCCTCTAACTTTTTGCTAATATGGAATTTCCCTGGGTCGAAATTATACCAAAAAAAACAAAAGCATGTTGTTACCATATATTGTATGTATGCTCGAGCGTCATATTTCTGGATTTCAGTTAAGAAAGAAAATACACAAATTTCTGACAAGGCCATTGTAATTTTGCTCCCTTTTTCTACGAGATACTTATGCGAACAAAATTTTTCGACACTGGTTCTAATTAAAATTGACAAACGATCGTGTTTAAAGGGTCTTGACCATGAACTTCGAGTAGCTCTTTCTAATATAGAGTCATATATAAAACGTACATATGTTCATCAAAACAAGCTCAAATATCTCATTAATAAATTAGTTATGTTTAAATTAACTTTGATTTATTAGGCTTAAGTAAAGACCAAAAAACAAATTTTAATATAAAATTTAAAGAGAAAATGTTTTTACTTGTAAACTATAACTTTCTATTTTTGTTCTTGTGCTGGTGTACAATTCAAAATGATTTATATAAAACTTAAAGGATTATAATTATCTTGATACATAGAGCTATTTTATTGTGTGTTTTATCTAATACAAACATATACGTATTTATTGTAATTTATGTATTTGCAAGCTTTTTCTTGTGGTGTGCCGCGGAAATATCGAAAAAAACGTTGTTGTGCCGTGGAAGATAAAAGGCTGTGGATCTCTGAACTAGAAGATAAACAAAGATGCAAAAATGTTCCCTCCAGCGTCAGGTTTGCGTTTCCGGTAATACATTCCTATGTGATTATTGCTCGTCTTGATGCCTACTATCACCCCTCGGAATTTGTCGGTCGAATTCGGCAACACCCTGTATAACCATTCAACCAATCAGCACGAAGTTTTAGCTTATTACAGAGCAGACCCCTGTGAAAAATATATGCTACCATGAAACGGAGTCTCCCTGATTTCCTATTTTCTGCCCTGCGCGGTCATCGTATCAAATAAACTTCTCACATTTAAGTTATTTTCTCAGAAAATTGTGTCATTGATCTCTATTGATTCCTGAATCATGTTTTATTTCAGACCTGACGTTCATATTCTTCCCCATTCATACGCCAGATGGCTCTCTTTCTAAATGCTATATATATCGCTTATGATTATATCGTTGTAGTTTGCTTGTATTTGTTCATTTAACATGAAGATCTACTTGGAGAACTCCGATTCGGAAGTTTGAATCATGCTGGACTGCGGAAGGACTGCGGAATAAACGCAACGGTGCCAATAAATTTAAATTTTACACAATATATTTTGCAATAATACATGCATGAACGAAGTATAGCATAAAAAAATGATGAGTTTTCTTAGTTAAAAATCCCCAATTAATCTAAATGTAAAAACTGGTATTTAAAATTCACCCAACACTTAGGTTCTGCTAAGCTACAACGTAGAAATGGGTTGTTAACAAATTAAGCGACATTTAGGTGCTCTCAATGTGTTGTGCGTAATTAAGACATTTTTAAAAGAAAAGTTAGTTAAACATCTCGACTTCTTGAAAATACCTTACACGGCAAAAAAACTTGAATTCCCTCTATGGTTAACGCAACGATTTAAAAAACAATTTTTAAGATAAATTGCATCCATCCTTACATCAGCATCAAAAGGGAAGAATTTAAAATTACATTTAAACGCGCTCATAACATCATGGCTTCTTTTTTCTAGCCAAAAGCATTCCTTCCGTTCTTTTAATAGCAGGTATTATGAATTCATTAAAAAAAAGAAACCCATGGCATCAGCATCGTTAATAAGCAAGCACAGCCGCCGCAATTATATCATATTAAGAGAAAGAATTCGAATGGAAATTATCGCCTCTCACTTTGCTAAGATACGCATATCTCTTTCTCTCACGGATACGGTAAACAATTCTTTATCGCACGTAAAATTCTCGTCAGTTTCCATGGTGACCGCTATAACTAGATCCCTAATCACACTGAGAGGGAAATTCTTAGAAGTAGAGTTTTTTTTTTTCAATACAGCATTCTGTAATCATTTTCTTGTGATTGCCCTCACTTACAGTCACTGATGCTGTTTTTTTTTACAGTTTGAAAACGCTTTCCCAATGAAATTTTTACATCAAGTTAAAAATGTTATTTTGTTTAGTTGATAATATAATAGTTGATAATGTAGTAGTTTTTGAAATGTACAATCGAAATGTGTTTTTTCATTGAACGCTGAGCAGATTTCAATGTTCATAATGTCTTTTCCTTTTCTCTTCGGCTGCCGCGAAAAATATCCATTTCAATCAAAACTCTCGTATGAAAGATAGAAAATCATCGCCACAAAATTTTGTCATGGGTATCTTAAATTTATAAGGCATCTTTGAGCCCCATAAGAGTTGAACAAGTTTAATTTTCCGTTCCAGAATATTCTGTTATAACTACAATTACACTTCTGCATTGATCACGTTCGACGCATTTGTGATTTCAGACTTCCCGACTCACAAGAATTTTCAAAAAGTATTCGATGGAGGTACAGTACTCCCCAAAAACAGATAGCATCTTTGTACCTTGTAAGTAACTGCATCCAATCACATCGGAGAAAGGTGTGCCTGAGGGAAATTTGATTCAGCTAAACTTTTTGACTATATATATATATATATATATATATATATATATATATATATAATGTTCAGCTACATTTGAGCGATATTTGATAAGATATAACTTAGACGTCTCTCTATATTAATTTTATTTTTCAAATCCTCCATTTTAGTCTCAAACCGGATGTTTTCCTTAAGTTTGCATTAGGGTTGCGATTATAATCTATATATATATATATATAAAACAGTTCCGTAACTGACTGACTGATTGACTGACTGACAGGTAACGAACAGACCAAACCGCTGGACCTAAAGGGCTGCAATTTTGCATGATGATTATTCTTATAGTGTAGGGGTAAACTAAGAAATATTTTTTTAAATACTTCTTAGATTTTTTTAAACTAAATTTTTAAGCTCTTTTTGTAACCTTTTTTTAATTTTGCATTTAATATAATAATCTGGGGGTTATACAATTTATATCACGAGAAAGATAATAAAAATGTTCCTTTAAAACGAAATCTTTTTCAAATCTTTACCTCTATTTTCTGAATTTTAGTGAGTTTTTAAAGATTAATTTTTAGAATTTAATTTATTAAATGCTGATCACGAGATTCTTTTTTTTGTGATACTTTGAATTAATTTTGCGTCACGTGCATAACAACGAAATAAATTGACAAAAAAATATTAAAATACAGTAAAAGATAAAATTTAACCAATAGACTAATTGAGATGGAAGATTTTACGAATTTAATTCAAATTACGAGGGGTGATCAAAAAGTAAGGTTACAAAGCCTGCAAAGAAACGTGTACATTTTATTTCAGAAAACCAATATAGCCAACTGATATTACATACACTAGGTTATTTTTCGACATAGTCTCCATATCGGTTTAGGCACTTGTCGCTTCGTGGGATGAGTTTGAATATTCCCTCTTGGTAAAAATCCTGTACTTGCGTGTTCAGCCACGTTGTGGCGAAGTGTTTTACCTCTTCGTCTGAAGCGAATCGACAACCCCCTAGGTCCTCCTTAAAGTGAGGAAAGAGATAGAAGTCGCTTGGAGCAAGGTCCTGGCTGTAGGACGGGTGGTCGATGATGTCCAAGCGAAATTTCTTCAACAGCTTGGTGGGCTGTATGAGGTCACGCGTTGTCGTGAAGGAAGCTGAAATCGTAAAGGAAGATGCTTCCGGTGAATTTCAGTCGTTCTTACATGTTCTGCCCACAGAAATCGAATAACTTAGCGGATTTCTTCGCGAGACCAGTTTTCCAAACGAATCGCCATTTCTGTTAACCTTCAACTGGTGCTGCAGGTCGCGGGTAGGTGAAACTCTGTACAGTTTGCGATCTCATGTATTAGAATTACCGCACACAACTAATTTCTGTATAACAGACAAAACTCCAGGAATATCGACCTTGTAACCTTAATTTTTGATCACCCCTCGTAGTATGTTTATGGATATTAAGTTAGACCTATGTATAAAACTGCAATTTCCCCTCAAAGTATGCTTCGCCATGACGATAGATAAGTCTCAAGGCCAAACTTTAAACTACGCTGGCGTAGATTTAAGAGAAAATTGTTTCTCCCGCGGTCAATTTTGCGTAGCTTGCTAACGCGTGAAGTTCGCGGATAAGCCTTGTAATATTAGTTCCACCCAATGAAGAAACTAAAAAAATATTTGTACGGAAATCCTCTAAAAAAAAATTATTATTTTTTCCATTGTAATTATCCTAAAATGTACTCCGTAGCAAAGCACGTGTATTTAGCTAGTTATCTATAATGACACCAAAACACGATATATGTGCCACGGAATTTCTTAACCGCTGAACACATCTACCTCTGTCTTTCCATTTTAACCCGAGATCTTCGTTTGCGATCATTTCTCGGGAGCATGTGGGACTGTTAGTTGTGATGGGCAGGGAAATAGAGCATAAACAAAATTAACCGATAATCTATAAAATAATAGGCAACTAATACATCAAACTTATATACTACAGAACAAAGTGAATCTAAACAAAATACAGAAATCCAATAAGAAATCCGCTCGGCTGTAGATGGTTGGAGCTAAGTAATGGTGCAGTAATCAAGTCTAGGTTGTTTAACAACCGACAATGTATACGGCCAATTGATGTTTACGAATTTTAATACAATCTGAAGTTTTTAAGGATTATAAGATGATTCCGGTATGCACTAAACTCTGCAGTCTCTAAATTCTACACAAAAATTTACTTGATAATTATTATAATATTTATCAATGAACATATGTTTTTGATGTGATTTAAAAATTTAATTTATCAGTTCTGTGTATTTATGAGTGACATGTGAATATCATGCGCATCTTTACCTCTTTTCTAATTTTGCAGATTGAAACTCAATTCAAATCTTTGGAAATAAATTCTTTATGAATTCATTTGTTTAACTTCCTTTGTTTGAAATCATTTCCTCTCCAAAGCAGACTGTGAAATGAAAGAATAAATGTCCTTCCTGTAATAAATTATTAAATAATTCTGTATGTTAATTTTGTGTTATTTCAAATGTTACTTTATTATTCCATTACATATGAAACTTTGCAAACCGGTAATATTGTTGATGTTGGATTTCCAATTAGTTTGTATGTTTCGAGGTGTATGGAATCAGAGAACAATGTGTTTACTAGCCATTATTGAGCTTCTATATGATTATAAAATTTTGAAATGCTTTTAAATTTTCAAAATGTAGGAAAGACATCTTAGAAAAAACAACTGATTGAATTTCAAACTAATCAAATTAATTTATCATTGGCTAAAAATGTGACTAATTTTGTAGAAAGGTTTCTCCCCATTGGTAGTATATTTGTTCATAACAAAATTTAGTATAATCACCTTCTATTATTATACTTTCTACTATTACAATCTTAAACCACTATTCACAAAATTGTAGACATAAATGTAACAACACAATCATCATTATAGTTCATTCAACTCCAATTGCTTCAACTATATTGCTTCAACTCCAATACTACCCTCTATAGCAGTGGTTCCCAACCGGTGGTCCGTCACCACATACAAAAAAGTTGCCAAATGAATGGAGATTTTGAAAACAATGTTCATGGAAGTACTGTAGACGGGCCGAGTATATCCGATGACTATCAGGTGTTGAATCAAAATTTCTTAAAAGTTTAACATAATTATTTTATTATTAGAATATGATACGTTACAATGTGAGTACGTTAATTTTGTATCCCTTTTGCCTTAGAGATATTCTATACCCCTATAGACCCTGGAAGCCCCCCCCCCCCTTCAATTCGGGGTTGGTCCGCACATGTTTGAATAATTGGCTTAGTGGTCGGCATACTTCTACGGGGTTAGAATCACTGATCTATAGGTAACTATGAAAATTCGTCTTCATAGACATGGTTAAAAGAAATTTTAGAGTTCTAAATATTCCTTCATTACACACAAATTTCAATTCTCGTGCATTTTAGTGTACTACATAACATGCACCCCTATTCCTATCTCCTATAAAACTTTCTCGGATTCAGGATATTTGTTTAAAACACATTTTAGTGTGTGTATGTGTCGAATCACCCTAATTCATTAGACTTCTAGATATTACCCTCCTAGAGTGCTGAATCTAATATTAAAATATTTCCTTCATTACACTCATTAATATCTCACTTCTATTTTTCTACTTACCTAGAGCTGTAAATCCATCTCTAATTTGTTCATTTTACAAAACACAAAATCATAAAATTCATGGTGGTTTGTATCAATTTTATCACAACTTATGCACGATTTGGATCTTTCTACAAAATTTATTGAGACGCAAAGCTCAAATCAAGATCAACTTCGCAACCATTACTATTGTCGGTTTTGCTGTAGAAAACCTTTGAAAATGGTTTCCACGCTCTGAAAAGCGTCATCAATCAACAAAACATATAATGCAACATATTTTCTCCAAATATGATTAAATTTACATTTTAAGTTTCAAATATAAATTTACACAAAAATCGCCACCTGATACTTAATACGTCTCTACGCCGAGTATTCCAGCCCTTCCATGTCGTTAGTGGGTGGAAGAAACGTATGAGCCCCTCAGATATCGAGCTTGGGGTGCTCGGTCAAAACTGAGGTGGCATCAGGGAGCAATGTTGCCTCACCTGTGTGGTGCTCATATACAGAAATGAGTCGAAAGCTTACAGTGGTTAATAGTGCGAATGTCTCCAGACAAGTGCCTCCAGATTAGGGACAACAAGTAACTGTTTAATAATTTATACTTTAAAAAAACCTTTTAAATAGTTCTCGAATTTAATGTGTCTGTTTTCGCACTGAACGAAAAAATTATGCGACTTTTTCAGCTGTAATTCGAAGTGGCGCAGTACTTTGCCTCAGATGTTGAAATTGTTCAGATTTTGGTACGGTAACTTCAATATCAATATCAAACGACTCGACAAATACAGGGTGTATGGGTTAAAAGTATCCAAAAGTTATGACTTATTTTTACGGAAATGCCCGTTAGAATTTTAAAAATTTATTTAAATAGAAAGAACATCTCTCCAAGTTTTAATATCAATCACATATTTCGATCATAGTATCATAGATTTCGATGTGTGCACCGTTTGTATCACGACTAACGTTTAAATGGTAATCTACACTGCTGGCCACTGTAAATGCAACACCCTGAAGGAAACATGCAAATAACATGAAATTTACAACATGCATTAGCGGAGGTGAGATATGCAAATGATTAGAAGTTCAGCGCAGACGCACATCACGCGCGCCTGCGGCGCTACTTATAGCTTGGAGATTTTGACGAATTCAAGTTCGGCAATTGTGTTTTTCTTGTGGTTTTTAAAAAAAAAAAAGATTAATTATGCCTCGTCGAAAACAGCGATCATCTTTTGATCAAGTATCCGAGTTCGACAGAGGAAGGATAGTGGCCTACCGAGATTGTGGATTATCTTTCAAGGAAATCGGTAGTCGTGTTGGACGAAACCAAAAAACTGTAATGCGGATATGTGATCGTTGGATGCAGGAGGGTACGACGGACCGACGTGTTCGATCGCATCCACCTCAGTGCACCACTTCACGTGATGACAGGCAAATTGTGCGCATGGCAGTGACGGATCGCTCAGTCACATCACAAACCATAGCACAGCACATGCAGTCTGTAACGCATCATCCAGTGTCTGCGCGTACCATTCGACGCCGTTTACAACAGAGTGGTCTGTCCGCAAGACGTCTATTGCTTTGTCTACCCATGAGGCAGAACCACAAACGTCTCCGCCGCCAATGGTGCGATGACAGAAGGATGTGGACGGCAGAATGGAATGAAATTGTCTTTACTGACGAGTCACGCTTCTGTCTGCAACACCACGATGGTCGCATTCGAGTCTGGAGACACCATGAAGAGAGGATGCTGAACAGCTGCGTTATGCACCGCCACACTGGTCCTGCACCGGGTATTATGGTATGGGGCGGTATTGGATATCACTCTCGCACACCTCTAGTACGCATTGCCGGTACTTTAAACAGCCAGCGCTACATCTCCGAGGTGTTGGAGCCAGTTCTCCTTCCTTACCTTCAGGGCTTGCCCACAGCCATATTTCAACAGTATAATGCGTGACCACACGTGGCACGCATTGTCCAACGGTTCTTCGTCAATCGCCAGATTGAATTGCTTCCCTGGCCGCCTCGCTCTCCGGATCTTTCGCCGATAGAAAACATGTGGTCCATGGTTGCTCTACGATTGACCCAGATTCCATCCCCAGCTGCCACAGCATATCAACTTTGGCAACGTGTGGAAGCTGCTTGGTCTGCTGTACCCCAAGAGCTCATCCAAAGTCTCTTTGAATCAATGCCGAGGCGTGTGGCAGCGGTGATCTCCAACAATGGCGGCTACTCTGGCTACTGATTTTGGCAGAAACCACACTTCACAAAAGTCTATAAATTTAATCATTTGATACTTGGTCAGCATGTTATCTACAAAATAAATTTTGTTGTGATATCTCTTGTCTTTCTTGGTGTTGCAATTTGGGTGGCCAGCAGTGTAGTTCTCTCTAAGTGTTTCGTAGCATATCAGGCGTTATTAGAATTTTTTTGCTTGGGGATTTATTAAATCCGTTGTGTATAAACAAAAAAATGAAATTGTGGATGAGTTGAAGAAGCATATCATTCAAGCAATTCATGTAATAACTCTCGAAATCTATGATTGATATTAAAGCTTGTTGAGATAATCTTTGTGTTTAAATAATTTCGTTTTTAATTCTAATGGGTAGTTCCGTAAAAATAAGCCGTAACTTTTGGATAACTTTTTGCTGGGACACCCTGTAATTTTAAATTGTGTTGTTTTGTAATAAAACTATGAGTATTTAATAATCTTAATTCTAATCTAATAACTTTATTTCCATTCTTACAAACTTCTGCTATGCAATGGTATGCAATGTAGATCTAAATTACAGACACGTTCAACAATATTACAATTCAGTATAGTTTAACTAAAATACACTCATGGACAAAAAAAATTAGCGCACCAAGAAATAATTGCGAGATCGTAATGAAACTTGCAATGAAGGTACATGTCAGGGAGATATGCAAATGATTAGAAATGCAGCGTGATTGCGCATTACCTATAGCCGGTAGAGGGCGTTGAACATCGTACTCTGTGGAGTATTAAACAGGTAACCAAAGCTTGTTTGAGTGTGCTGAATCATTTACAAAGGAAGAGCTGAGATAAACATACCATTACGCCTTGTTCAAAGACAATATAAGCAGTTGTCGCAGTTTGAGAGGGGGAGAATCGTCGGGATGATGGAAGCTGGGTGGTCAGCTAGGCGAGTAGCTCGTCAATTAGGCCGCTCTGATTGTGTTGTGAGGAGGTGTTGGGACCAGTGGACCCGAGAGATGTCATGTACACGAAGACCAGGCTCAGGACGCCCTCGAAAGACCAGTCGTCGAGAAGACCGCCACATAGTAAGAAATGCACGCGTACAGCCAACTGCTCCATCGGCCGCCATCCAGGCACAGGTAGCACCTTCACTAGGGGCCTCTGTGTCTTCTCGAACTATACGAAGGCGGCTGGCTGAAGGACAGTTGGTATCGCGGCGCCCATTACGTGTGCTGCCCTTGACGACCACCCATCGACGCCTCCGTTTGGAGTTTTGCCGCGCACGAGGAAACTGGACTGCAGCGGAATGGAACCAGGTCGTCTTTAGCGACGAATCCAGATTCAATCTCGGCAGTGATGACAATCGTGTTCGTGTGTGGAGAGCCCGTGGTGAACGCTTCAATCCTGCCTTTGCTGTACAGCGACACATCGCTCCCACAGCTGGTGTGATGGTATGGGGTGCCATTGCCTACAATACACGGTCACCCTTAGTATTGTTCCGTGGCAGCATGACAGCCCAGCGGTATGTTCATGAAATCCTGCAACCACATGTGTTGCCACTTATGCAACGGCTCCCAGGAGCCATTTTTCAACAAGACAATGCTCGGCCTCATACGGCAAGGGTGTCACAAGACTGTCTCCGCACTGTTACTACCTTTCCTTGGCCTGCCCGATCCCTAGATTTGTCTCCAATCGAGCATATCTGGGATCATTTGGGACGACGAGTTGGGCATCCCACGAGTTTCAACGAACTAGAGGCAAGGTTACAGCAAATATGGAACGAAATGTCTCAAGACATCATACAGAACTTGTATGACTCAATGCCCTATCGTATCGCATCGTGCATTCGCGCTAGAGGAGGTCCAACGGAGTATTAGCTCCTCCGTTCTTTTGCCTTTTTCTCTGAAATAAATTATCCTTTTTCTTTGATTTTCTTATCATTTACTTATATCAAAGTGGTCATTGCGTATGTAAAATTTCGTTTCATTTTGACGACTCCTTCTTGGTGCGCTAATTTTTTTGTCCATGAGTGTATATTTGAGTTATTTTGACCGAATGAAAGTAGCAAATATAAATGAAAATAAAAACAACACGAGAAAATAATTTTTAAAACATCTTGCTAGAGAAGAAGCAAAACATAAATAAAAATAGAAAATATTAGTATGGGTATGATTGACCAGTTGAAGAACTTTAAAATAGTAGAGATACCCAAATATAGCATATAAAAGCACGGAACATTTAATAAAGAGACTATCATAATGAAGTGACAGAAATATACATGCATATAGTCATTACCATAAAATAATAACTACCCACCTCATGTGGAGCACAATCGCAGATATTTAATGTAAACCAAATATAAAATAACTTTTTTTAACATTTTAATGGAGATATGTTACTGTGATATAACGCGTGCTTTATGGAAATTTAGGGCATACATATTTCTAAACATGAATATGCTTTTCAAGATATAAATCATACAGAAAACAACCGAACAGTTTATAAGATATTGTCCAAGCACCAAATGCGACAGCACACCATTAATCTAACCTTTCACACTGTTAGCAGCAGCTGGTACAGCGATGGATCATCATTTGTTTTGCCTCTAACCGCTGTTTCTGAGAGGTGATTGAAGGGAGCTCCATTAAAGAAATAAATTATTTTTTATATTTATTTCTGCACTTCATTGATAATCTTTCAAAGCAGGAAAATGTACCATTTCACAACAGTAAATGGGCTCACTGAATTACGTGTTACTACTAATGTCAGTAAATATTGATTCCCGCAAATCTTTTGCAAATCTTCCGTCAGGAGTACAGCGTTTAATATAGGTTTTAGTTGTCCATTAAATGTTACTATGGAGGTATTTGGGGAAATATTAACTGAGACAGGGTCAAAATGACTTCTAGAGATAATGGATCCAATATGAACAGTTAGAACAAACTTGTCAGTTTTAACTTCTTTCAATAATTCGCCAAACTAAGCCCTTGGAGGCTGCTCTGTACTGACCCTATTGGATTCGCTCCATTCAATGTTAACCTATGGAGAATATTAGTCTACCATTTACAGATACATAAATTCTAATAATCAAATAAAAATGGTATTTTCAGATAACCTAAACTTTTCTGCAACTTGCAAAATGATTTCTTTTATAAATTTCGTACATCAAACG
Source organism: Dolomedes plantarius (assembly GCA_907164885.2). NCBI lineage: Eukaryota > Metazoa > Arthropoda > Arachnida > Araneae > Dolomedidae > Dolomedes > Dolomedes plantarius. Next base: position 111,002,687 of record OU015495.1, on the reverse strand, counting down.
AATTTATGAGTAGCGTTCAAAACACACTACACCAGATTTTCCCCGGATAATTTAACCTTTAAAATATTATTTGCATTTAAAAAAAACGACAAAAGGCCCAAAGGTGTAAAATTTTTTCTCTATTACGGAGTATAGTTTTTTTTTTTAATCTTTGAGGGGAGTACACCTTAAAGCCTTCAAAAAACTCAATTTTTTACTATGATTTAATTTTGAAGAATGGAATATAAGGAATCTTTTGGTAAAAAATGAAGTCGATACTACAATTTGAACCGATTTTATGCCCAAATGTATAAAGCTAATAGCAAAGTCAATTATAGAAACTTTAAACTTTAAATGGCTTTTTCTAAAAACTGCTATTTTCAAACTTCTAAGCCCTTGTTCTTCAATCCTAATCGTTACTATTGGTTATTAAATAACCTTAAAACAATGAATGCATGCGTGTGTTGGAGCAAGCAAGGAAGACAGAGGAAGACAAGAAAAAAAGTTTAATTATTTTTCTTTAGTGGTGGAGTGTGATGTAGAAGAGGAATGGTATAATTCCCCACGGTGTGTGGCCAAGAACGAATCTATTGTAAAGGCTGCAGAGGCAGGGGTATATAGGGGCTTGTACACCACGAGGAACTAGAAGAACAGCTGTCGGTGTGGCCATTGATAGCGATCTAAAATCTATAAATATTGCAAGATGGATGGTCGTTATTTTATGGCCCACAGTAAAACCTTCAGATGATAAGGGTCAAAGTGGTATTGCAAATTAAAATTATGGTGGGGAGGTACTTCGTAGACTATGGACAGGGGCAGTAAAATAAGGACCCAATTGGGGCAGGAACAACTGAGAGAAAAACAGCCCACTGCCCAATGAAAATTCTCGTATGTAAAATGTTAATATGAAAGGGAATATTGTGCTTGTAGCAATTACACTTTAATTGAATTTTGTGATTTATTAAATAAATGTATGTTAAAGGCCAATGCTCTGTCTTCCTTGCTTGTTCCAACACACGCATGCATTCATTGTTTTAAGGTTATTTAATAACCAATATCTGGTGCCGTGACCAGGAAAAAAATATTTTTATGTGAAATATGGTAATTATTTTAAGTGTAGATTAAAGTATAACCTATGGATAGAATATATACAAATAATTTAATATATATCTCTTATAGTTTTTTAAAAAATCTGCGCCCAATTCGTTTACCTAAGATTTCTTTTTCATAACACATTATTTTTTTTAATATAAAATAATTTCTAATAATTTCCCAACAATTCTGCTTTTGTTTTCTAACAGATAAAGCTTTGTACAATTCTCCCTAAAAATTGGTTTACATTAATCACAAATTAACTATTTGACAACACATTAAGCTTGGTAGTAAAATCAGTGTGTTTTTACGCTCGCAAAGGGGGTCTCCACCCTTTTAAATTCAGATCGGCAATCCTTGGAAAATTTTCTCCATACGTCAACATTGAGGTGAGTGAATCCAATTGGATTAGCACACAACAGCCTTAAATGAACTGTTCTGCCGAGTCAAATATTTTTTGTGAATAATCTAATGTGGGTACCTTTGTACTAATATATTTGATTTCCATACGTATCATTACAAATAAAAATATATCGAGTATCAAGGTGTGATATTACTCGCGGAAGCAGCCATCAAGGAGTCAGGAAAAAATTAATAAAAGTTACAAAATAAAAATAAAAATATGAAATAAAAAATATTGATATGCTATTCTAAGAATCTACAACATTTTTTATATTTTTGTTTTCATTGATTGTAAATCTGTTTATCAGGTATTTACACTAGCTAGTTCGTTAATATATTTTGACTGTTATAAATATTCTGTCACACATTTAATGAAATAGGTTTTCGCTGGTTTTCGTTGAAAATCGACCCATTAGGTTATATATTTTAAAACAATTAGTTTATAATCCGATATCTATTTCAGACTTCATCTTTTTATGCAAGCCTTTTTCGTTTTAAACTTAACTGTAAGGATATAAATGTTAATGCAAAATGTAATTAATTCTACATCTACCTACGCTCGCACTTTTGCCATCATTATATGTAACCATTTGCACCTTTATGCAGAAGTATCTTCTTATTTATGATGAATTCATGAAGGGACCTGAAATTTGGATTATATTTTTACATTCAAGAATGATATCTTCTCAATTTGAATTATTAATTATTATGCCTTAGAGATATCTATTCGAACAAACACATCCTAATTATTCCTGAAACTGCGTGGAGAAACCTGGATATTTTGCAAGCTTTAACATGCAGAAAGATATTTTCTAATTGAAAAAAACAACATATTTCCTTTCGCATTTGCTACCAAATACCCGAATCAAATCTTTATTGATACTAAAGTAAAATATACCTTGAATATTTAAAATTTCATTCGGCATATAAATTTTAATTCTCAGTTTGAAAAATAAAACAAAAGAGAATAATTATTTATATAGAGTAAATAACTAAAAATGCAAGCTTTCTTCCATCCACCTTTACAAATAAATATACATTAATTATATTTTAGCCTCCGAAATTCCTTAAAATAATATTTTTCTCGTAAGCATATGTTAATAATTTCTTATAACAACGCCAGAGGTTCTTTTCATTTTAATCGATACGCATGTATTGTCAAGAGTGTATTTCTAATTGCAAATGCTATCCCATACAATAAATAAGTAAGCTTAATGTTAGCTTTCATGCATTTATTAACATTTATGTACCGCTATGTGATGCAGATATTTCCTTATTTATTCGTCATACATTATAAAGGTCACTTCTTGTTTCTAGATTATTGCCTGATGCCTACATTTCTCTGGTCGAGAAAAAAGAAAGAAAATGTTAATATTGTTGTTTCTCTTATCGGACGAGTTTTGTGATACTTTTACTTCATTTTTTTCTCTGTTGATTGATTAACCCTCCAACAACCATTATCCATGGCTTATTTTAGTTCTTTTGTACTGCTTCTTTAGCTTTAATGTAATAAAATGCTATTTTTGTAGTCATAAAGTAATAGTATGAATTAACCCCAGTTATCATTGCTTTTGTTTAACCATTTCCTTTTGTTAAGCCAAAGAAAATGAGATATTTAGTAAATAAAATGGAAATAGACCATAGTTTACTTTTTAAAGCTTAGGTATGTTTTAAAATGGGCATTAGTGTAAATTTATTAAATACTTTCCATATTTTTGATTTCGCTTTGATGTACGCTATCTACTTGGTTATCCAAGAAATTCTGAAGAGACCTGAAAAGAAATTTGCCCTACTGATTGATTGCTGGGCTGTAATTCACTCTGTCTCAAATTATTTTCTACAACCTACAGCCATGGAATTCAATTACAAAAATATTTTAAATACCTTTTATCTTCTGACAAGGAAACAATCTTGCAATGGATCCCCATCCATTGTGGGCTTTGAGGAAATGAAAAGGCAGATCTACTTGCAAAAGAGGCATGTATTCCTCCCTCCCCCCCCCTCCTATCACCTGCTAAACTGAGAAATGTTAAAAGTCTCATAAAGCAGGGCATTTTGAGCCATCGTGAGATTTAGAAGAAAGACCGAGCATCTGGTAAGCCATGGGAGGGACTTTTAACATATTGTATTCCTAGGACCCTCTCTACAGCTATTGAAGTTTCCTGTTTTAGATTGGGGACTAGACATGACTATCTTCAGGCACATCTTCACCGTTTCGGACTCAGTGACTCTTCTGACTGTTTTCTTTGTTTAAAATATTGACATGACTGGCGAGCATCTCTGGAACTGTTCTGGTCTCCAGGACGCCCGTGCCTCCTTTTACTTCAAGACGCTCTCCTCTCCTGGAGACACTTCTTAACTGATTTGGACTGCTAGGCTTCTCATGCTAGAGAGAGCCAATGAAGGGACGAAATTTTTTTTAAAAATAATTATTTAATTTTAATTTTAATTTTAATTTGATTTATTCATTTCATTTTAATTTGATTTCATTTCAATCAAATTATATTTCATAATAATTTCATATTAATCATCCTTATTAAATTTTATAAAAATAATTTTCATTTTAATTTGGTTTATTTGGATTTCATTTTCATTTTAATTTGATTTCATTTTAATGTCCAAACTTTGTTTGGGCATTATGGAAAATATGTTTGCATAGCTTCAAAATAATTTTTTGAAACGTAACTTGGGAATATTATCCTTTGCATTAAATGTATATCACATAAATGGGTTCATATACACAGAAAATTGATTTTTTTCAAGGAATCATCTTTATAATGTTTTTCGTAAATAACATCAATAAACTATATCAATATTTGTTAATTAGTTATAATTTTCCTTTCCACATCTATTTAAATGCTGTTAGTTATTTGAAAAAGTTCAAATAAAAGTAATTTCACAAGCAACACAAATTTTAAAACAAATATGAGTTTTTAAAATTAAAGATTGCCTTGTCTATATATATAAAACAGTTCCGTAACTGACTCATTCATTCATTCATTCATTCATTCATTCACTGACTGACTGACATACAACGCACAGTCCAAACCGCTGGACCTAAAGGGCTGAAATTTTGCATGGCGATTCTTCTAATAGTGTAGGGGTGCACTAAGAAAGATTTTTCAAAAATTCTTCTTAGATTTTTTAAAATTAAATTTTTAAGCTGTTTTTTAAACTTTTTTACGTTGCATTTAAAATAATACATTGAGGGTTATAAAATTTATATCACGAGAAAGATCATAAAAATTCCTTCAAAATGAAATTTTTTTCGAATTTTTACCTTCATTTCCTGATTTTTGGTGAATTTTTAAAGATTCATTTTTAGAATTTAATTTCTTAAATGCCGATCACGTGACTTCGTTTTCTGGCACTTTAAATAAATTTATCGTCACGCGCATAACAACTAAATAGACAAAATGATATTTTTTTTCTTGCTAATGCGGCAGACGATTGGACATTATTTTGTCTATAAAAATATCCCTTACGATTTTTTTATAAATATATATTTTTTTTCCTACGTCAATTGTATATATTGATCGTCGTATTTATTATAAATATATATATATTTTGTTTTTGGCATTAATTGCGTACATTGACCGTTGCATTTAATTTGAATGTACTCCATAGCGAAGCGCGGGTTTTCAGCTAGTTTATGTATATACTAATAAAATATTCACTAGCGATACTGTCGTATCACTCATGGTATGCTTATTAGTGTTTTCACCCCATTAGTGTACGCAAAGACAGTTAATTCAGCTGAAATGCAGTATGTTACATATACTCACCGATATCAATTCTCGGATATCAATTCTTTTGCAATCAAAACAAAGGGCAAAATTTTGTTATTGAGTTGCACTCTCGAAACTGCCCCAAAAGTTCCCTAAATGATTTCGCTAGTTTTTTTTTCTGCCAATAAGTTATTCTATTAAAGAATCTATCTTTATTTATGTTGAAGAAAAAAAAACTTTTTGCATTTTAGATAATAGCACAAGCATTGTATCTATATTGATACTTTATTTTTACAAATGCGCTCTTATCTAGTTATTTTTCCGTTTGTTCTGTCATTGAAATTCTGTCTTCTTTCAGCAATCATTCGTCTTGCTGTTAGATATAAGACTTTATTGAGTGTTAATTACGTAGTGACACCGATAAAATAGGCCTAGGAAATAAGAAATGAAGAAACTTTGCATTTTTGACTCGTTAGTCAGATTTTCTCTTTTCTTTTCTATGAGCTATCTTTCATCTATTCGTGAGAGGAAAGAAAAGTGCAAAATATATTATTTTCTCCTTATTTTATAATTCCGTTTTCTTTCTATGAGCTACAATATTCATTTCACTGTAAAAAAAAGAAAGTTTTACATTTCGTTTTCTGAGCTACATCAATAAAAGTACTCAAGGTGTTATCTAAATGATTGCAGATTACTTTTTATTCACACATTGGAGTTTTTAATTAGTTTCTTTCTTTTACTCTTTCTATGAGCTTTCACTGCCATCCTCATTTCACTATTAAAATAAGAACATTACTGCATTTTCTTTCCTTCTTTCTACTCACTAGTTGTTATTTAGTTTAATTTTTCTTTTTCTCTTCTTTGAGCTACCATCATCAACAAGCAATCATTCACCTTGCTGTTAAAGGAAAGGAAATTATGCAAATAGAGTTCAATATCTACATCACGATAACAGCTTCTCGATGCGAGAGTTCTGCAATTAGAATTAAAGGTATCGTATTCATCATTGTACGAGTTTGACATTTAACTTTCAGTGCAGGATTTTACTAGTTTAATTCAAGTATTCGAATGTTCCTCTGTGAGAATGGGGAATTTCCCCATTCGGCCGGTTTTACAAAATGCTGTTCAATGTTTCATGATTTTGCTCTTTTATTCACTTTGAAAGGGACTTTATTCCTTCAATTAAAACAAAACATACACTTCTTTAAAGAACTATTGATGCTCAGACATTTAAAAGTTATTCAACTAATTTTTAGACGCTTTAGCTTTAATACCGTACATTTTTTTCAAACATCTTTGAAAATATAAAACAAAATTGAATCATATAACTGGAAAAATGCATTCGCTAGAATCAAATTACGTTTTTCGTTCTTTGTTGCAGAATGGATATCTTTTGAACACCTCCATTATTCTTTCGATAGCATCAAACTTGGGAATTTAATTTTCTCCTTCAGGGTCCGTTGAAAATTAATATTGATTTTATCCGAGAAGATACAACACGTTTACCTCGAGATTTAAAAGCAGGACACAAATCTGAGTAAGGGAGAAAATTGGAAATAATAATGTAAACGTTTCCTTTACATCGAACTTTCGGTGTAAAATTGCAACTGCTTAACTATGTCAGATATAAAAATAATTCGGGTATTCTTTTAAACGTAATTATAGGGTTTTTTTCGAGTATGTGTTGAAATTAAATTTGAAAGAGGAACAAGGAATAAAAACCTAGTGATAATTAAGTTTAGTTCAATCTCCTCTTTTTTTTCCAAATGTGAATATTGAATGTGACATGGAACATAACTTTTGTAATTATTTATCACTGAATCTCATATAATTATCCAACTTTTTTCTTATTTTCAAAATTTGTAAACACCAAAAATTCTGTTCCATGCACATTTTATAAGTATGTATTATTTGTATTATCTCAAATATCTTTTTGCCTTGAAAATCTTTGCTGTATCTTTTCCCACCATGTTTCTAGATATAAAGGAATGTGTTACCTACATGCAGCTAAATATGACCTGTAACATTGCTACTGTTACACAAGGTCACTTGCACAGGATGGGAGAATAACTTACCACCCCCACGTTCATGAAGAGGTCACGGTCCCTCCATAGCAACGACCCAGCAACGGACTTTTGACCAATCAGAGGCTTCAGGGTGATAATGTTCTAGAACATTTTTCTGACCTCTAAGTGATTTTGGTGCTGGGAAGAATAAAGTTTTTTGAGGCAGTTAAAAAAAATAATGGCAACTATTGATTCTATTATCTAAAAATAAGAAGAGAAGAAATTAAATGTTAACATTATCAAATAATTTTGTATTTTTTTTTTTTGTAATCTCACACAAAATGTGTTTACTCTAATTAATAGCCTTTAAAGTGCCACTATACAAAACCCTTTATTCTATTGCCATTTTATTTCCTCACATAAAATATGGTGCCGTGACCAGGCACCACAAATAGCATACGCTAACACAGTAAAAATTAGCTATAATGAAACAAAACTTATTTTAAGTTCGTATTCCTGTCGGTTTTAATTTCATTAACAAATAACACTATGTCATTCTAAAATACATCAAACGTATTGTATAAATGAATTTGCTAAAAAATTTTTACAAACAAATGTTATACAGTATGATTAAACAAGTGATTCGAAGTTCTAGTATTATCATTAGTATTTTTTCAGTGGGAAGCATCTATTCCGATTTAGATTATTTTTCGATAATATAATTTACGTCCTATTTATAAAAGCTGCTATAAAGACGCGTGTATGGAATGAGTGATTAATTTTTTTATCATTATAAAATAACCACTAAGAATCTAATAGCATTTTTTTAAAGTTTTTATGTTTCAATGGAACTGAGTGGAATTGGAGAAACACAAACTCTCAAAATGCGATTTGTTCTACTTCCGAGCATATGCCGAGGGAAAACTTGGAATTTGTGCTTTATTCCTTAATGGCTCAGAAGTGTCTGGGGTTAAAGTTGTAACAAAATTTTTTTTTAAAATGCGGTAGATGAAGCCTTCTTTGAAACGATTTGTACGATTTCCAAACTCTAAAAGGAACTACATGAGCTAAAAACTGCCCAATTATACTTTTCATTACCAAGCAAAGTTTTTAAAGCACTTTTGATTGAGTGAGGTGATAATTTAGGAAGTCGTACGGTTATCTTTTGCAAGACAAGGGCTAACAAGACAGGAATTTGCAGTTAAAATCCAAATTACTATGGTTTCATTCTCAAAAACCAACAGTAGAACAAAGAAACAACCCAGTTGTAGCTTCATACTCCCTAAAGGAGAAACACTTCCTGTAATCGTGGCATCTTTTGTCTACTAAAGCGACCCATTTTCATAGCTTCATAGCTTCGTTTTCCAGTAGTTCAACCCTTCTAATAAACAATCAGACTGGTTTGCTTACATACCTGTGCCTAAATTCAAAAATGGTTGCCTAACGGAGGAAATCTAGGGACCAATATTTTATTTATATCACGTACTCAAACAAACCGTAATAAATTCTCAATATATTAAAATCAATACGATTTCGCCATTATCTAAATAACTTACTTATTTACTAAAAAATTTTCCTGCTACAATTTTTTAAAAGCTAGAAATCACATTTGCATTCATTATTAGGACATTTGCATCATCATTAGGAACATAGTTACACATATACGAAATTTGTATGTACCTAGCATATATTTGCTATTAAAGGAAGAACGACACCTTCTATGCTCTCATATTTTGCTTAAATCTTCTCGAATTATCCCCGATCAATCATTTCCTGGTATATTCTCTCTGGATATAGACAACTAGTGCTACTAAAATGTTTGCTTCATGTCATAAAAACGGCCATAAAAGCATCTGTATGATCTCTTTTATTTCTTTAGTATGTATCACGAGTCCATAATAGTAATTTATCTCGATGCTTTCCCTTATCTCCTGTTTCTCTTATCGTTCGTCTGGTATATATTCTCGGTGAAAAATGCAATAAATATGCAAGCAAGACTTAGATCTTGAAAGCACGTGAAATTTGAATTTTTTTATCTTGATTACTTAACAACAGCACTGGAATCAAACATTGAATATTTTGTTGTATCCTTTTCCTATTTCCGTGAGAGCCAACATTTTTCTTATATAGATAGCAAGGAATCGAAGAAGTGTGTCTGGTGTCTTTAAAGTAAGAGGATAGAAATTTATATAGTATTCTGAAATAGAAAACTATCAAATAAATTAATGGAATTTAAGGTTAAACTCATCATTTAGAAAAATATATTACAAGTGCAAGACGCTCAAAGTTTATCTATGACATATTTTTTTTTGTCAAAGTAGGGTTTGACGTATTACTATCCCATTAAATTTTGGAGATCCTCATGAAAACTTTTGAGCTTACAATTTTAACAAATGAATTACCTCTTCCGAGAATAGAGGTTGTCAAATCTAGAGCAATGGAGAAATTCACTCTAAGCAAGGTAAGTCACAATGAATTATCTAGAACCATAAACTTGTGTGCTAGTAATAAATTGTTTCGTATCTGCGAACTAATATGTTTAATCCATCAGTCTGAAAAGTTCCTATGTATTTAATTACCAGATTCTAGGTCAAATCGTAAGAGGATTGCCGTTCGCCCATAATATTTTGATTATTCCGGTTAGGAATTTGAGGCGAATTGCGTATCAATTATTCAGGATTGTTTTATATCGTATTAATATGGTACATTATATGCCCAATGATTGATAGTGAAATAAGACTATTTTGTGAAAAGGGAAAGTTTATGTATCATCTGATAAATGACAACATACTCATAGGTTTATATCGCATTAAAACAACTTTAGATACACATTAACCATATTGTAAAACGTAAAAAAATCAGTACTATCACTTTTACAATTCAGTGATAAAATAAGAAATATATTATAGCTTTTCTGTGGTAACTCTGGCTTACTTCTCTATGCTGCCAATTTTTCATTTTCAAAATAGTTAACCATTCCAACTGAATTCTATACTAATTTTATGCTACGACGTTTGAAGTTTGTATTGAAGAAAACTAAGCAGTATTGAACTCAAAAATAGATTCATTAAGCGAGTTTCCTTATATTTAATACTAGCTGAATACCCGTGCTTCGCTACGGAGTACATTTTAGGATAATTACAATGAAAATCGTAGCGGATATTTTTTAGATAAAAGAATGTAGAAGAAAATATTTAAATTAAATCTAATAGAACATACTAAAGAATATAGTGCAGTTTAACGAGCATTTTGCTCGTCGATAACCAAAGTTTCCTCAACCATTTTATGACGGATATCCTCACAAAGAAGAGACGCTGAGAATACTCGCAAAGAATACGATTTTCCACAAAAACGTATTGGAGTGCCCTATTTTACCCCCTTAGGGATGGAATTTCAAAATATCCTACCTTAGCGGCTATCCATGTCATAATAGGAATGCACTGTCAAAATTTCAGCCCTTTAGGTTCAGCGGTTTGATCTGTACGAGGTCTGTCAGTCAGTCACGTAACTTTTATATATATGGGTTTAATTAAACATTCATAAAACATACTAATTTGAATTAAATTCCTAAAAAACTTCCATCTCAATTAGTCTAGGGGTTTAATTTTATCTTTTACTGTATTTTAATATTTTTTTGCCAGTTCATTTCGCTGTTAGGCACGTGACACAAAATTAAAGTGTCATTTAAAGAATTTTAGCAAAATTAAAGAAAATTTGATGTAACACAAAAGAAAAAGGAACGACGTGATCAGAATTTAATAAATTGAATTCTAAAAATTAATCTTTAAAAATTCACAATAAACAAAAAAATGAAGGTAAAGATTCGAAAGAGATTTCCTTTTAAAGGAATTTTTATGATCTTTCTCGTGATATAAATTTTATAACCCTCAGATTATTATTTTAAATAAAAACTTTCAAAAATTGTTCCAAAAGCAGCTTAAAAATTTAATTTAAAAAAATCTAAGAATTTTCAAAATTCTTTCTTACTTCCTATACTATATGAAGAATCGTCCTGCAAAATTTCAGCCCTTTAGGTGCAGCGGTTTGGTCTGTGCGTTATTTGTCAGTTAGTCAGTCACGGAACTGCTTTATATATACAATAATTTTTTATGATTATAAAAAATTTAATTTTTCCTTATAATTTTCATATCTAATTTCTCTTTGATTAACAAAATATTCTAGTCATAACGATATTTTCGTTTCAATTACTAACATTTCCGTTGATTTCTTGAATATTTACCGTTCTTCATCCTTCACGTGGATCAACATTGCGTATACTGCGGTATTTTAATAAAAATAAAACCATTTTGACGCAAATAAATAATTTCTTCTTTTACCGACAGATTGCAGCTAAAAAAATAAATATTAACATGTCATAACGAGCATAATGAAATACATTTTAAAACACCTCTTTGTTACTAAACCCAATCCTAATTTTAAAGAAAATACTTTCTTCCATTTCGTTTCAGGGGTAACTTGTATATATGGCAGCATTGGGAGTCATTTTTGCTACTGCGAATGACGGATTATGAATCTCAATGTTTTAGGATTATATAAGGAATAACATGTTAACTTTATATAAGGCATAATCAATTGTCAAAAAAAATTAAAAAGTGAACTTTACTTTTAAAATTGCCTTTTTTGTTCAGCTATAGAGTACGCTTATGAGCGATATAGTACCATTCATATAAGATATATTTTTGTTCATTTATATCTTAAACGAAAAAGAAATAGTCGATCAGTGCCTTAATACTAAAACTATGAAACCATTTTTAAATCTCAAAAGGATATCACAATGTGGCCCCGCAGATCATATATCTATCTTTAATGTGCTTCTAGACTTACGCTATTTATATGCACATCTCTCCAAATAAAAGTTTAACGGTTTTCGCTTTTAAATTGCATGCTATTTTTATATAAGTCTAAACCTTAAGAGAAATATTTTTGGACACTTTAAAATAAACGCATCAGTGAAGTCAGAAAAATTGCAAGATACCTGTTTTCTCAATATGCCGAGAATTCTTGACACAAAAATAGATACTCCTTCGTATATCAGCAGTGAACCAGATCACAAAAGTCAAGACCGGCTAAAAATATTGCAGGCACAAAAGCCAGGAGATGGATTTCGGAAAACTTTTTTCAAGTTCTAAAACTGGGCTTCTAAAGGAACCATTTTTGGATTGAACCGTGGTTCAAATAAAGTTTTGTTCTAGTCTCGCTTGAAAAGGCTTTACTTCATTTAGACAGACATTTGTCGTGAAAACATTACCAATTGTAATTTCAAGGAAGTTTTTAATTTAATTTTTCTCAATTCTGCAAAAGTGTAATTTTAAAAATGCACTTTTCTCAGTCTTTATGTTTTGCATACGAATTAGACAAGGGATCATTCTCTGAAGCCGTTGAAAGATAATCAGGTAAAAGTGCGGTTCATACTCCAGAAATATGAAATTCTTTAACATCGGATATAACTTTTTATTAAATAGTTGCTATTACGAACTGTATATCATAATTTTCAATTCGCGCTCCTTGATATTAAAGAGAAACATTAATAATCATTAACAAGCCCATGTTTCAGAGCTCTTTCTCTAGAATTACCGATTTATGATAATCTTTTAGTGAGGCCTTGTTGTAGCCTCAATTTAATGCGAATGGCGTCATGGTAAACTGTCGCATCTTAGGATGAAAGAGAGCTAGTGTACTCTAATCGGTGAAGCTGAACCGAAATCAAAGCGGCGAATTTGAAATTCAGAGGATTTTGATTGCTTGTTTTTTTAATGGAGTTTGAAGCTATTTAGGAGTGCACTGCGACGTGCATGATAGTCGATGATAGTCGCGAAGCCGTCTCTTTCCATTAAATCTTTGGAAGATAAATTCAAAAATCCGATTCTATGCGGTTAGACTTCTCACCATACGAGATATAGATTCATTTATATCTCGTATGTTGTCTTATCGTATATAGATTCATTTATATATTCACAAAGTTATTGATGTGTTTGGGTTTAGAAACAGTGATCTGTGTGTGGTTTATCTTAATCCTTCATTTATTTGGTAGTTAAATGCTCGATACTTTTTATATTTAGCAGGTAAGTCATGTACTATTCTAGAGATAAAATTTGCATCATATAAAAATGATTCATCATATAAAAATCATATAAAAATGATGAAAGTTCCTCCATCTACAATCTACAGAGGCTGTTCACACATTTTTTAGACGATGTATATTGTATTCACAAAACTAAATTACATAAAATTCTTGTGTTTTAAATGTTCTATTTGACATCCCTTATTCTGAACTATCTTTCGACACCGCAATTTCCAGGATAATAATGCTTTTTGAAGTGTCAGAAGAGGTATTCTATCCCATTCCTCCTGAACAGCTTTCCAGAGTCCTGTAAGGGTTTTGGGACGACGTTTGGATAATGCAGATTTTAAAAGTCCGAAAGCACAAAAATCCATAGGTGATACATATCTATGGCCTTGATACCAGTTTTTTGTTCCATTTCTTTTAGGAAATTTACAGTGGATTTTGATGTGTGACTGCTAGCTTTGTCCTGATGGAGTCTCACAGATTGATGGCACTGTGGGTAAAGCGATGGTATTTCATTCAGAAAAATTGGCAATAAAATATGTTCCCGATAGTATTTGGAGTTAATCTTGGCATTTTGTTTCACTCTCTTTATTTTTAACTTGCCATTATAAGAAAAACCAGCAACAATCATGAATCCCTTAGAAAAACTTTCTTTCGATTCTTTGAACCATGTACTTAAATTTTTTTTCTCCCCTTTTATGATAATAAATGGCTCTTTTTTTGTTGCAATCATTTAAATACGCCCATGATTCATCTATTGTGACAATTGTGTTCCATTTTTCTTTAGATAAGTGTTTCTCATATAGAATTCTGCAGCGTGTCCTGCGTTCAGCGATATGATTTGGAAGAAGACGATGCACATTGCGTTTTTTCGCTTTCTTAAGATTGAAATCAACGTTTATCATTTTGTTTACAGTGGACACCGAGCATTTTAATGATTTTGCAACTGTCCTTTGACTAGGGGGATTTTCTTTTAACATTAAACAACGTACCTTTGCAATAGTCGAAGATGTCAGTTTTTTCCTTGGATACTTGTTTGGAATTTTTGTCCTACTTGAGGCTCCAATTTGACGTTTTTTCCTTTCTTGTTGACGATATTACCTATCGATGCTTTAGATATCACAAAACCATGACTCTCACATCGTTTTTGGATAACTTAGTATGCATATTTCTCTTTGGAAAGAGCATAAATGTAGCCTTCGAACCACTGCTTTGTTAAAAACGCCATTTTGAATAAAAACAAAACTTTCAAGCCGCAGAAGATAATTTTGACTTTTAAAAACATAATACAATTTCAATTATTTCTTTTGCAGCAAACGATTTTTTATTACCGCTTACCAAAATCGTCTAAAAAATGTGCGAACAGCCTCTGTACTTGATTGACGTATCGTAACAGCTCAACTGTATCAAGAGTTGATTCTTGAAAAGCATGTTTGTCTGTTAAAAGGTTTCCAGTGACTCGCATTAACAGTTAACGATGTGTACCAAAAAGATCCTTCAGAGGAGAAAAATTAAAATAAGACGACAGAAAGGGCAAACAGAGACCACCTGCAATCCTTACCTACTACTGTGCGCATGGTTCTTGGTAGATGAAATAGTCAAATACCGTTGTTTAAGAACAAGATAAACTACTACAGTTCGCGAATGACTTCATATGTATTATAATAATTTCAATTGTCTATTCTTCTTTTCAGCAGGTTCATTTACATACATGTTTTAATCAAATGAGCCGCAAGAAATCAATTTGACCCTCAGCGAACAACAAGAAAACTTTACAAACGCTTGAATTACCCCCTCTTTCTCGAGTCGTTTTCTTTATTTTGATGTAATCACTCCTACAGCCTAATTGACACAATACCTGTACGCACTCTCGATTTCGTGGGTGATAGAGTTCTGCTGATTACCAACTCTAGCTTCCCCAGCGGGATTTTACACGTTCTTACATTCGACCAAGGACGCAACATTTTCCCAAAAATAGTGCAATACTGAATATACATCTTAAGATATATATATATATATATATATATATATATTTGTGTGTGTGTGTGTGTGTGTGTAACAAGAAATCCCGGCCTTCTCTAAATTTACATTTACCGCGTATTCTAAATTATCCTGTTAATAAAGCACGACCCCTTTTCCAAAATTGTAACCTAAAAGTAAAATAAGATAATTTATCGTAGCCCTGCAGATAATTAAGCAGGCATGTGAACTATCTGAACTCAATAACATCCCCAGATATGAGTGTTCAAAGTTTATGAGATTCCGAATGTCAGTGTAATGTCAAAATTCTTGAAGAGCCCTCGAACCACTCTGGATTTATGCTATAACGTCGAAACCACACTCCACAAGAACTTTATGGCCACTTATCCTGCACCCAGGTCAATAGGTCGCAAATCTAACAATCGCGGGATCAAGCAATAAAGTATCCCCTGGAGAACTGAAGTGGACAAGTGAACTCCACGAATCTAAAGTCGCCCAATTAAAATTTAAGTAGTTTAGGCCCTCTGGCGTCAATATCGCAAAACACTCATTTACTATTTGGTGAAAAAAGACTTCTCACTCTTCGTGTCTAACTCTCGTTGCTGTCGGACCTGATGTTAACCTCCTGTCTTAACCTTGTAATGTATTCCGCGCCCCGTCAGGGCAAGTCCAGTGGCCGCTGCAGCCTTCGCGATGCTTTATAGTTGAATAAAAAGGTGATTTCCTGGATATCTTCTGAAATCTGTGTTCTTCTTCTCTGGCCCCATGTTTGTTACTCTCATCACTGAACGAGCGACTGCATATGTGTTTGTTTCTCCCTAAATCTCTCTATGTTGTGCGCAGCGATTTACTGTATGACTGCACCTCGTGCCGACTGCACCCTCGTGCAGTCGGCACGAGGGTGGTCAACACCCTCGTGCCGACTGCATCTCCCATAAGTTCTACACATCAATTCCCTTGTGTTAAAATTTTCAAATGTGATTATTATCACACACACACACACACACACACATATATATATATATATATATATATATATATATATATATATATATATATATATATATATATATATATATATATATATATATATATATATATATATATATAAATATATATATATATATTTATATTTATAGATATACATATACATATATATATATATATATATATATATATATATATATATTTATATTAATAGATATACATATACATATATATATATATATATATATATATATATATATATATATATATATATATACTTACTTTAATTACTTTTTATACATCTGGAGTTGTCCCTCGTGTGAGCTTTAAACATATTTACTTTCGTAAATTGTGATTTTTTACTCATTTTACATTTAATTATAAGAATACTTTTAAAATATTATTATACGTTATCGTTATAAACAAATTTTAAAATTTCAAAATACATTACATAGATTTTCAATTCCGGTGCCATAATTTTTTCTTCATAAAAAAATTTTATTACCTAATATGTTTATTAAAATTCCTCTATCATATCTGATACATCTATTTTATGCCTCCCAGACCAACACAAAAAATATTTGTATGAGTGCATTTGTCCCGTTATATATTCCTCTAACCCGTTCACGTAAATGTTCCAACTGGGGGCAAAGAAGACATTTTATGACCAGCAAATAATCTTTATGCTCAGGAAAAGTTCCAAACAAAATATAAGATCTATGAGAGAAAAACAATTGACTAAACTTAAACTTGGGAAAAAAAGCATTTATATGGAAGCTTTCTAAAATGAAAATAAACTCTCTATAAATATTGTATGTAAGAGAAATGCCCATAGCATAGAATTAATACACACACATACACACACACACACACACACACACACACACACATATATATATATATATATATATATATATACGAATATATATATATATATGTATGTGTGTATACATACATATACCGGGTGGCCATAATTAAACTGACAGTGCTCACAGTGTTCTGTAGCGCGATCTATTTGCGAGAATGACGCCACATTTTGTAGCAAGATTAAACAAGACGGGGGACGAAGGATTCCGCGAAAAAATAAATTAGTTCCAAAAGTCACCGCTAGGGGAATATTTGGCGCTGTGTAATAGAAAATAGAGTGTTAACAAATGCAAATTAATACGGAATAAAATTACCTTTTATTATGCACAGTTTCTTATTTAGTTCAAGTGCAATATGGCAACACTTTTAAAAAAGCGTAAAATCTACATAAACTCCGATAAAGTCTCGTGATCTGCAATATCACGTACGCTGAGCAGAAGAAGAAGTTCTTTATTCAAATTTCACGTTACATCCATTGGCACAGTGCCAGCTGCTTGGGTTTTCAAAGGCAATGTGTTACGTTTCGAATCAATCCGATTGAAAGTTTATGTGCAATGTCTCCTTGTTTAGTCGAGCGTGCGTTACTGGTCAAATTCTTTTACCTCAACCAGTGCAACGTGTCAGCCGCTCTTCGTGCTTTTAGAACGCACAAAAAAATGCGTAAAGGTAACTGTCCTGAGTCAGTTAATGGGCTAAAAGCAATGGTTGCGACGTTTGAGAAAACAGGTTCTCTGAAGTTTCAGTCAGGCAGAGGACGAAAACCTGTACCACAGGATACAATCGAAGCAGTTGCCACGGCGATTGTCGACAGAGGACCAGACAATATTGCTGCCACCTCTAGCGCTCGTGGATTAGCTCGGAATATGGATATGCCTTACAGTACGGTATGGAAAATCTTACGAAAGATTATCAACTTCTATCCGTACAAGATCAGCTGTGTACAGGAGTTACTGTACCCCGACCATGATAAGCGATTGACTTTTGCTCTCTCCTTTCTTTCCAGAATGGAGGTGGATGATGCTTGGCCGTGGAAAATCTTATGGGGAGACGAGGCCCACTTTTACCTGCATGGAACTCTGAATACCCAGAACTGCCGATTTTGGGATGACAAATCACCACATGCAGTCACAGAAGTTCCCTTACATTCACCAAAGGTAACTGTTTGGTGTGGGTTCACAGTTGAATTTATCGTAGGTCCATCTTCTATGAGAACATTACCCCGACAGGACCGGAAACCTGTTCTGTTACCGGAGAGAAATATCGCCACATGTTGAACAGCATAATAAAAGGTATAATAAAACGTAGTAAATGTGCATAATAAATGTGCATAATAAAAGGTAATTTTATTCCGTATTAATTAGCATTTGTTAATACTCTATTTTCTATTACACAGCGCCAAATATTCCCCTAGCGGTGACTTTTGGAACTAATTTATTTTTTCGCGGAATCCTTCGTCCCCCGTTTTGTTTAATCTTCCTACAAAATGTGGCGTCATTCTCGCAAATAGATCGCGCTACAGAACACTGTGAGCACTGTCAGTTTAATTATGGCCACCCGGTATATATATATATATATATATATATATATATATATATATATATATATATATATACACGACAACTACACATATACACGTACAAAGGTATATGTGTCGTGACACATCCACCTTTTGTTATTCACCTCGAAGTCTTGTTGGTTACTTTATTATGGGAGCATCGTTTAGGTGAGCCAGTATTGCTCCCAGGATGGACACAATACGGTAATGACCAAGCCTTATTCGGGATTCGGACCCAAGCCCACAGCGGGGAAGCTCACGACTCTAACAACTACATCAAATATACTATATATTGATATAGATAGTATGTACATATTGTAGATATTGAAGCAGATGCATATGATGTACTGGTTTGTGTATCTATATGTATACAGGAATATTCACACACATGTAAAATATTGTATATTTCACTAGCCTTTTTTGCCGTTAATCCTCTCTAAGCTACTATGGTATTTTTACATTGCAGTTGGAATATCTGCTTTCAGATCATATGGCATTTTCCCCCATTCCGGTACTTCGGCTGCCGTCAATTATTTGCAGCTTTTTCTTCCCCAATCCGGCCGTATGTCTGCTCTCAGCCGCGACGTTCCATTCCATTCCGACTTCGCTGAAATTTAAATACGTATGATAAAATTGATATTTTGCATGAGTTTCCTTGAGTTTTTAACAGCGTAAAACAATATATCTTTGCAAAATATATACCTAAAAAAGTAATAATATTCAATCAATTCATACCTTATGGGAGAAATAAGCATTTGGGATCGTTTGATATGTGAAATCACAAACAGGAAAATAAAAAGGTGAGACATTTTAACATAGGATTACGTTCCTCCATAACGACCCACCGGAAAGCAAAATTTCAGACGCTAAAGCAGTCCTTTCATCCGTCCTCGCGATTTATAATTTTGGCAGCGTTCCAAACCCTGTCTGTATCGCTTGGACAAGCAGTAAACAGTTAAACAGAAAAGTACCAAAATGCGTCAAAATTTGGACATACATATATGTATATATATACATACGTACATATATATAGATAGATACATTTATACATAACACATACATACATACATACATACAAAAGTGGTAATGAACAATAAGTAATCCTACGTTAATAACCCGCGGTAGTTTTGTTAGAAGAGACTACCTGAATTTTTTTGTAAGACATACGGGTACTATAATCCACATTTGAGAATGCTTCTTATTCCGGTTTTTAATTGTAGGGGAAATACCGCATTAATTACTATGGTTTACTCGTGTTCGTAAAATGTGTTCGTGACTCGTGTTCGTATGGTCAATGTAGTTAATTTTGGGTGCGTTGCCAATATAGAAATTTTTCAAATACTACCTGTTTGCTTGACCAATTAATCTCATATTTTTGATTGCGTTGTGTTTTAAAATAATATAAATCATCTGATTGAACTTACAATGGATAGATTTATTAAAGCAAAACCCATAACTAATTCATAACAATACACATCACATTTGCTTTATTAAATACCTTACTTAGTCATTATACTTTTAAATATACATTGAATTTCAGTTTCCTCAATTAGACATGGGTAACTTATTCATCATCAATGCTTTTATCAATGAGGTATTATACTAAATACATATTTTTATAATTCGACTTAGCACTAGTCACTTAACTCTGGTATTATTTAATTAACTATGAATGAGAGGTAATCAGGCAAACACAGAATTATGGGATCAATAATGAACTGCCACAAGCACCTTCACTGACATTTTTCACTTGTTATCACTGTTACACTTTATGGAGGTGGCGTTGACTGAACTTCATCAAAGCTCTCTTGTAAATATCGGCACGCGTTTTCAATCAAGTCGTTCATCAATCGGCTGAGGGTGCAGGCTGGGTGGTCGGCGGGCTGCTGCTATCTGGGTCAGCATTCACTAAGTCCCTTGGGAGATGGTTCTCATTACTATGTCGTGCCGTCAGGTGTCGGGAACTCGCCTCCTTCCACGATCGGTGCGGTCAATCTATCATTCCTCTGAGCTGGGCTATCATCAGGTCTCGTAGATCTCATACTTAGCTGCATATGGGTCCTCAGTTAATCATTTCTAGCAAAAAAAATTCTCCTTACCTAATCTTGATTCTTTTTGTGTCTTTTCCTTCTGTAACTAAACTCCTATTTTCTTTCGATTGGACAATTATTTCTTCTGGAAGCTTCTATACCGCCCTGCTGAAGGCGTGCCTCACCATCTCAATATAATTACTCTTCTCGTGACTACCTTTGATCTTTTTGCGCTGTCATCTGCTTAAGCCTTCTTATTATTTCGGCTAAGTCATCGTTACATTCCTTCCCCTTTTGTTCATTTGTTACATTTATTCGCACATCTTCCTTCGATGTTTGTTAAACCGGGCTCCTCCATCATCATTCACTCACATCTGTAACTCCTTTCGCGATGTGTGGTCCATCCCGTAATTGGTTTCAACTGCCTGCTTCTTTTGAACTTGGTTTTCCTTTCCCATTATTATCCATGATTACCCATTTCCTGTTTTCATCAATATCATGTCTTAACCTCTTTTACGGTTTATTCTTTCTCCCCTGTTCATTTCATCTTCCGTCATCTTTTAAAGTTTTATTCATTACTCTTTACTCCATACAATGTCACTTCTTAACCGTGACACTTCTCCTTTTTCCATAAATTGGAAAGTTTATAGCAACTATATCAGCAAAAATTCATTTAAAAAATTATCCAGTTTTTGAAACATTAAAATATTATATTTGGATGTTTAAATTATGCCAGTTTTTTATGATAAGTGATCGCTGAATGCATTATATATCCAATTAGTCATACTTCCGTATCGCAGGCTAAAACAACGATAAAGAATTAAATTTCAGAAGTTGCGCTGGTTGCATTAAAATTTATTTTTTTTAATTTTCTCTTTTTATCAGTTAGGATATAGTTACACAGAATTCCAAAAAGTGCCAAAACATTGTAAAATTATATTTCGTTAGCGTAAATGTCAGTCAAACTATGAATTGAAATGAAGGGTTAGAAACCGTAACTGTATTTTCTTGAAAATCGTTTACAATCAAATCACTTTATTTCTAATTTAATTTTTGCTGTGTAATGTCTCCCTGAGACTTGATTAAAGTCTCAGTGAACACAATGTAAAGTATTTTGTAAGGTTCATTTCATCACATTTTCCACAAAGATCAATAGCATATTGTGAAGAATGAGCTTCTTAATATGAAACGCCCTAACATCGCTGGAGTTTTAGAGTAAGTAGAATGCTGGTTTCGAAAACCAAAGATGTGGTGCATTCCCTATTCCAGAGAGAGAATCATAACGTTATGCATATAGAGTACAATAGTAATGTATATAAGAAACAAATGTCATAAGAAGTTTTTTAAAGTATTATATTTATTATTTTAATATATATCAATGTATTTTTCTCGCAACTGCTATCACCAATTGCGTAATAGCAAAGAAGTTATAGTTATTAAATAATATAGAAGTCATTTGCGATTAATGATGATTTTTAAGTTTAAATTTTACCATTAATTAATTTTTTCGGAAATTTTTGATATAAAATTATTTTATTTTGTTTGTTAACAGTAAGAAATGTATTCTATATTATAGTAATCCAGTTTTGCTGCAGAACGATGTTTTGTTTTCAATCTTTAGAAATGTTAGTATTTTAAATACATGTTTTAAAATACCTAAGGAAATTTAGCAGTAAGTCACAAAATATTTTAGTTTTCAAATTCACCAATAATAAGCTAAGAGATTTTAAAATTCAATTATTTATTTATTTATTTGAAACGGTTTCTGAATTCATTTATTTGGGTTTGATGTTTAACAGAAATAATGATATCCTTCCAGAATTAAGGAGACATTTAGCTGCGGCTGATAAGTCTATTTATGGATTAAGACATTTACTAAAATTTGGAATCTTTTTATCTAGAAAACAAAGTTACTAATCTACAAGACACTCTGTCTTGTTTTGATTTATTCTTCGGAGACCTGGACTCTGACAGCGAGGGAGGAAAAGTTTTTAGGTCTTTTTGAATGCAGGGTCTTGAGAAATGTCTTTAGAGATATTCTGGAAAATGGTGTTTGGCGCAGAAGAAGCAACTATACAGAATTATACAGAATGTTCAAAGAACCAGATGCTGTTCAAAACATTAAAATATGCCACCTCATTTGGGTTGGGCATGTTATCCGTATGAACGACAATAACATACTAAAGGATATTTTCTCGGGTAGACCAATTAACACAAGAAAAGGAAGACCTAAACTTCGTGGGGTGGATGCAGTTGAGGAGGATTGTTTAATCTTTAAACTAGGAACTGGAGGAGTTTACCTGCTAGTAGGAGTGGCTGGAAACGTATAGTTCAAAAGGCGTTGGCCTACCCTGGGCTGGTGTGCCATGAATAATGATGAGAATTTATTTATTTCAATAAAATACAAAATGGAAGTTATAATTTATTTCCATGTGAGTTATTTCAAACTACGAGTATAACAGCATATTGCTTCAAAATAAGGTTTTTAAGTGCATTATGGGATGAATTTCACGTATATTCTTAAGTAAAAATTCTATTGTCGAAAATATTTAGAATAGGAAAAATAACAATAAATTAGATGCTGATAGAAATTTTGTTGAGGCAATTATTCGGCATATTTTATTTGGATCAGTGTGTTCTAAACATATAAGGTTAGTTCTATTTAAAAAATTTATATTCCATGCTAGCTTTGTTTTTATTGTATTTGGAGAAGTTACTATTACCTTTAATACATTTGACTCTGGCGGATAATTAATAAGGAGAGACATATATAACCTTCAGCACCTCTCTGATGTTTGGTGCACTTTTTAAGACTTGGTGTTGCTTAACTTAGGACCATGTCAGTATCATCTACATGTGAGAAGTATTTCTTTGTACCTGCTTTAAACCAAATTTTCTTTTTATAAACATCAGATGAAAAGGGCTCGATAAAATTACTTTTCGGTTGCAGAAATGTATATAATTTTACTAAAGTTTTCTAATTACCCTTTCCTTCAATATTGGTGTGTAGCCAGAATTTCACCTCAACCGGAGTATGAAATGAATCATATATACTGTGCTTCACTAAACTTTGCAACAGATTACATCTTTTTACAAAAGAATTCAAATAATGTGAGTTGAAATTAAATGCATATATTATTGTTTCCGGCTCAAAAATGGTAAGTTTTTTTTTCATAACATAAAAAACTTACCTTTGCAACCCAACTTGTTCATCTTTTTATCCTGTTTCTAAAATCATACGAGTTTATATATTATTTTATATTCGATAAAGAAATTGTACTTCAACAAAATTGGGCTCGGAATGTAATATTTCCTTTTGCTGATACCGTTCACGCCTCCACCTAAAAGTCTTATTCATTCCGCGTCAGTTGTCTTATAACTGTTATATCCTCTAGGTCGATTTTATATCTCCCAATACTCAACAACAAAAAAAGGGAAATTCTAACTGCGGGTCAAATGTTTTTGTCTCACGCTACATTCTCTTCATCTTTTCAGAAAAACGTTCCATCTGGGGGCAAGAAAAGACGTTTTATGTGCATTGCAGGTTCTTTGAGTGCAAAAAATATTTTCAACAAAATGTAACGGTTATCAAGCGAGAGTGATAGACAAGAATGTTATAAACTCTGGAATGCATGCATCGATACAGGAACTTAAAGCAATGGAATGTATTAGGTGTAATGTAGTGACTACAAAATATGTAATATATATATATATATATATATATATATATATATATATATATATATATATATTCTGTCACAGAAAAAATTTATGCACCCCAGAAGGAAACAAGCTACTATCACGAAACTTAACATGTGTGTAGTGTAGAAGGAGATAAGAAAATGATTACAAATTCAGAAGAACAGACTGTGTTATTAAGAAGATATGGCATGAAAAAGGTTACAAATCCGAAAGTAGTAAATCCACCTCTGGCAGCTATACAAGCCGAAACACGGCGTGACAACGAATCGATGAGGTCATTTATGACCTCCTGAAGAAAATCATTCCATAATCTTTGCAACTGGGAAGTTAATTCACCAGTATTCCGAGACGGCTGCAGTTGCCTTCCAAGCACGTCCCAGACGTGATCTATTGGCGAGAGGTCTGGTTACCTGGCAGGAAATGGCAGTACTTCATATCCTTAAAAACATTGTTGGGAGAGTCTCGCAGTATGTGGTCGGCGTTGTCTTGCGGATAAATGGCACATGGACGACTTGATAGCATAGGCAGTTCAACTGATGTTAAAATCTCGTCCACGTAACTGCGTGCCATTAAAGTGCGTTAAAGGACGACTAGAGGTGATCGTGTGTCCTGATAAATCGCTACCCACACTGTCACACCTTGTGCAATCGCAGTATGCCTCTCGACAACAAATGACGGATCGGACCGGTGGCCTGACCGCCTCCACATGCATATGCGCTGATCATCAGCATTGAGACTGAAAAGGGATTCATCGCTGAAGATCGCATGCCTCCATTCGGTCAGATTCCACCCTGCCCGAGTTCGACAAAAATCCAATCGACACTGTCTATGATGTGGGGTCAGTGGTAGGCGTCTTAATGGACATCAGCTCCTTATACCTGCGTCGGCCGGTTGTCTCCGAATGGTTTCCCTTGATACCACCGGATGTCTGGAAAGTGGTAAATGGCGTCGAACCGATTCTAGCGACGTTGTTGGTGCGGACGTGGCCGCTCTAATGATTGCGCGATCCTCGCGCGCATTTGTGTTCCTGGGAAGCCCAGACCCTCCTCGACGGTAGACTATCCCTTCCGTGATCTATCGTAGCCAACACCGAGCAACTACCCTATCGCTCCGATCGAGGTGGTGGCCGATATGCCTGTTCGACCAACCTGCTTCATTTAGGCCTACTATACGCCCCCTCACAAAGTCGGACAATTGTTCATACTGTGGCCGGTTACGTCTCAGGGGCTTCTCTAGTCACAATATCGTCCATCAAAGTCAACATATTTGTTTGAATAACCCTATGGCACGAGCAATCATGCTTTTAAACTCTCCCAGCTGCGCAACTCATATGCGCATAGCGCTCTTACCCTTGTCTCATTGGCGACAAAACTTTAATAATTTGCATATCTCTTACCAGACTACATTCCTGCCACGTTTCGTGATAGTAACTCGATTTCTTTGGGGGGCATATATTTTTTGTGACAGAGTGTATATATTACGGGCGCTGGATTAACACCCGTTATAATAAATATACATGCAGTTAGCGTGTCCATTAACTTGGTTGGAGGAGGTTGAGTGAAAGGCACTTTGCTCAAATAAACAGTCCATAATCCAAGTCAATTAATTTATTTATTTCTTGAGAGAACCACGCTCAAAGTCTGTATCCTAACATTGCCATTTTCAATCACTTTGCGGCGCCGAGCAGCATGCCATTAGCAACGACTCTCCAGCCCAATCTGCCACTACTTCTATATTCTCCCGAGAGTGCCCCTTTCCTATCGCTCAAAACACCAAATGGAAACTTCCAGAAGCGTCCTTTGTCCATGTCTGCAATATCTTCGCGCGATAAACCTGTACATCCAAAATAGATTCTCTCGATGGAACTTCAATTTACATTCACGAATTGAGGTCACTTCCCGAAACGGGGAGTGACCCTTTTACGGAAGAACGGATAAAAACCCTTTTTCAACGAGTTTTGACAGTGATTTTTAATGTTACGTTTTGCTATTCTAAAGCCCCCTGTAATTTTCTCAATTAATGTTTTGACATATATATGTGATAATATTACTAACTACCTCTAATCGACCATTCTGTATCTTCATCTCTGTACTGGTAACCCCTCCTTCTTGTCTTGGCGTAATCGCTTCGCCTTCCCACATACTAACTTCCTCCGCCAATTCTGGCAACCTCTCTGACCTAATTCTATTTTGGCGCTCTTTGCGGGAGACCCTGGACTGGCTCGAAGAGAGTAAGATGTGTTGCTTTACTGTTTAATAAATTAGTTTGTTCCTGAAACTGATTTTATTATTTTCTGACCACGATGTAAGTTACTATTTCATGAGATGTCCATCCGGACATTTCATATATATATATATATACATATGTATATATATATATATATATATATATATATATATATATATATATATATATATATATATATATATATATATGTATATATATATATATATATACACATATGTATATATATATATATATATATATATATATATATATATATATATATATATATATATATATATATATATATATATATATATATATATATATATATATATATATATATATATATATATATATATATATATATATATATGTATATATATATATATATATATATATATATATATATATATATGTATATATATATATATATATATATATATATATATATATATATATATATATATACATATATATATATATATATATATATATATATATACATATATACATTTGGGAAATAAAAGTATTGTATAATTTAGTATATATTTTTTTTTTGCTAGCACTAATTTCAAGAATTCCTGATGAAATTCTCATCAAAGTTATTCTACCTGATATTATATTAGCAGAATATTTCCTTTATTGCGTATTTAAGATAGAAAATGTTCTCTTCTAATTAATATACTTCATTTTGTCTAGGTGCCATAATTTTTGAACGCAGCACCAAATGCAATATTTTTTCTATGTGTTAATCCTTTCTTCGGTTATTATGGCTGTTACAAAGGGGATTTAAGTTTATCATTTATGAGTGGTACATTTCTAAGACTTAAAAAAGATTTGACTGATATATCTGGGGCCGTATCATAATGAGAATAGAAAATTAGAACTCTTTAAAAATAAAATTGTTTACGATTTCATTATGACTTAAAATTTCATGTATGGTAATACATTTTAATTTGGCGTGCCGCTTTATGCATTTTCTCTAGTTTTACGTGATTCAAATGCTACAAATAATGACTTCAATATTTTTGTCTAATTTAATTACTGGTATCAATAGTATGCTTTATTCCCCACTTTAAAATGTATTTTCAGTAAGAAAGATTTTACTAAAACTGAACTTGCAACAGAGCTCTAACAATATCTTCTTTTCTTTCCTCGTCATTTCTGTGAAAAACTTTTATTGAGATCTGACTTAACCAAAAACTCAAAATTCTACGATGAACATATTTTCAAGTAAAACTCAAAATTTTCTACTTTTCATTCGGTCTCAAAATTCCACACTTGATAAATTATAAGCAAACTGCCATAACAGAAATGCAAAAGGAAGTTCATTTTAAATTACCTGTAACTATAAAGTCTATGATATTCTATGTATGACGCGTTGAAAGGCAAAAGGGTGTAAGTCATGTTTTCAACTTTTTTTAGCTGAGGGTAAAAATTTAATCTCCATGGTCAATTTTGTTAGGTGGATGGGTAGTGTAAGTCCTAGATTCATATTTATCCTCACGAACGGCAGCATAAGTTTACCAAACAAATAATAACAGACATACATTGTTGGCATCCATAGTGGTGCAAGTGTGACTTGTGCCATTTCTCTTCCAATTGTTCTGTTCCTTTGACGTTGGAAAAGCTTCCTTGTGTTTAGTAGTACAAAAAGCACAATAAATCAGGTAATATTTGTGAATTAAGTGAGCAATCTATAAGGGGAATTCTGGCTTCTTCAGAATCTGAGGATTGGGAACCTTTTGATTCAGATATTTCTGTGGATTCAGGTAATTTTTTGGAACAGCTTTGGTATAGAACTCCATTTGCAAAATTTTGTATTGGCGACTTTTTTGTCTCCTAGCCAAACGTCGCATCGTTAATATCGTATAAATTACATAGAAATTTAAATT
Source organism: Dolomedes plantarius (assembly GCA_907164885.2). Lineage (NCBI taxonomy): Eukaryota > Metazoa > Arthropoda > Arachnida > Araneae > Dolomedidae > Dolomedes > Dolomedes plantarius. The sequence goes on along the minus strand of OU015495.1, from coordinate 110,974,150 downwards.
TGCAAAATTTAAATAAAAAATAATACAATAGTTAAAATAGCGTTAACTTTGTAGATTCAGAAATTTTCGATAAATTCACAGGGAAATTTTTAATTCTGTCAAATTTACATCCCTTATAATTTCTTAATTCCCTTATAATACTTTTTGTTTTTTTTTCTTTAAATTTCATTTCAGAATTACATGTCTCACACACAAAACCCGCTTAATTAACCCTGCTTCCATTAAAAAACTCCAAACACTGCTTTTGATCCCTACATAAGTGGAAGATAAACAATGCAAAAAGTCGGCAATACAAAATATCCCCAATGGAGTTCTATATTGAAGCTGTACAATTTTTTAAAAAATTTAAGTAACCTAAAATTATATTTGTGTATCTCAGCAGGACATTTAATAAAAAATCTGAAATGATTTATAAAAAATACGAGTATGAACAAAGACTACATTTCAAATGTATACTTATCAGACATTGGCATTAAACAGTGAGGATTGTAAATGTAATTCTGCCTCTTGAAATGGATAGACAAAGTAACTTTTAAGGTGTCTGCCTACGTTGAAATCGCTGTTTTGGTGCAACATTTCGAAATTATTTTTATTCCTCTGTTTCAAAGGCCAATCTTTTAGGATTCTAAAACTGCTTTACTTTTATTCGTACGATCAGTGGATCCGCTAATAAAAAAGTCAACAAAATGTATTTGTAAGTATTATTACGAAAAAAAATAATAATATAAAAAACACTATTTCCGCTTGTGTAAAAACTTTAAGGACAGCAAAACAAATCAATATAGTAATGAAGAAACAAATACCTAATAAATATATTGTGCATCCACCATTGCTTTTAATGACCGGAAATATTCTACTGTTCTTACTTTTCATGGACATTATTAACTTTTGGCACAGTTCGGGACTGGTTTGTACCATTCATCTTCAGTCATAGATCTGGGTTCTGAAGATGAGGAAAAAATGCCTTCCATTTTTGTAAACTCGTCTTGCTAGATCTTGCATGACAGTTTACAATTATGACTTATTTTTAAGATAAATAATAATAAATAAGTAATTGTATACATTAATTTTAATATAAGTAATAGAGACATGAATTGTTTCAGAAAGGGAAGTAGAAAAAAATCCTACTGCCTGTTCCCGTGTAGAAAATCTTGAAAAACCTAAACAAACTGGAAAACGGCAGAGAAAAGTAAACAAAAGAAAGGAGAGGAAGAGACTGCGTAACTTAGGTAAAGAGTATATTACTAAGACTGGGAAGGTTATTAATGAAAAGAAATTTTGCAACAAAAACTGCCTTTATAAAAAAAAATTGCTTAGAAAAAATTTCAGAACACTCAAGAAAACAAGCTTGGGAGTTATTTTGGAAGGTAGGGTCATTTACAACACAAAATGCTTTCATTTGTGATTTAATTAAACAGAACACACCCAAAGCTAGGCGGCCAGTAAATTCCCCAAGGCCTGTAAAATCTACAAGTAATCAATATTACATTCAAACCACTGAACAGGCAGTAAAGGTCTGTAAAAATTATTTTCTTGATACCTTCCAGATATCAGATGGACGTATGTCCAGAGCTATCAAAAAAGTTATAGTAGGTGAACAGCCCGGATCAGATAAACGAGGATGTGGTGAACCTTCAAGATATCCGATGAAAGGATAAAATCTGTTCGTGAGCTTATTGAGAAGTTTCCCTCTTACCAGTCTCATTACACTAGAGAAAAAATCCCAAACTGTAGATATCTATCCCCCGATCTGAATGTTTGCCTTATGCATCACCTTTAGAAAGACACCTGCATTGAAATTGGTATCGTTCCTGTAACCGAGGATATTTACCGTCGAACCTTCAATAACGAGTACAACCTTCACTTTTATTCACCAAATGCCGATACATGCATTAAGTGTGAGGAATATAAAATGGCAGTGCGGAATCTAAAGGATGAAGGTAAATTAAAACGATTAGAATTTGAACATGAACTTCACCTTCGAAAAGCAGAGAAAGCCAGAACGTCAATGAATGTCGATACAGAAAAAAGTAAGACAGACAGAAAATACTATGCATTTACTTTTGACTTGCAAAAAGCCCATCCTTTTCCTAAAATCACAACGTCTGTTGCATAATACAAAAGAAATATGTACGTACATAATAGGGCGGAGCGTAAAAAAAAAGTTTTCGATTTTGTTTTTGCCCTAGTGCGGAAAAGTTGTGTACTGGTGGGTAGGTCACGTATGAAAAGTTTTGGGAAAAACAAAAAATATCTTCCGTCTCCATTTCGGCCGTGATTTTTAGCAGAATTTTACCATACAGTTAAAAATGTGTTCCATTGTTTTGCATGCAGCTTTTCGCTTTTTCTGAAATAAAATTCAGAAAAAAACCCAGAACTCACCACGGGGAGGTGGCTGCATTGCAAGTTCCACCCGTGCTCACCTATCCACCCAACCATACCTTTGCCCTTGCAGTTATTCCGGTTTTACGCGGTACTCGCATTTGGTTTCAAATGGTGGCATAGCTTTTCTCGACTCTGTTCGGGTTCTAACTAAACCGTCACGCTTATTTTCTCCACACACAGCCGCAGAAACATCTGTTACTAGTTTCACGATACGTTCAACACTGGGTGTGGCAAGGAAATTTTAGGCTTCCCAGGTGTTGAGCTACAGACTCTCCACTGGAAATCAAATTTCTCAAATCATCTTCTGTCAATTGGGGGTTCCGTCAAATTAGATTTCTGCCAATCAATGAGGTCTATATATGAAACTGCCCCGAAGTTGAGTGACGGAATGTTGTAGTGTCTGATTCTTTCCTTTTTTTCCTTTCTTGCTCATAAAATCCTACGTAATCAAAGTTCTGCAATGGACTGTCTGTCTTCTGTGATCATTGACAAGATTATTGCTTCCGGGTGGCCGAAATAGCCATTTCTCTGGATAATGGGATCGACCACAGTCTTTAAATCGTTTTTAAGATAGCATGAGACGTTTATTGTCTGCCACAAATTTCGTGGACCATATGTGCAACATGGATTTAATTTGACTCTAAACCACATAGGTGGGCACACTTTCATGATGAACTCTGTCAAACTTTGAAGTTAGTTTGAAGGCTCGTACGAGCTAATGCATAAACATTTTATTCGATTTGCAGTTATTAGCCAACGTGCATGAGTCATTTTCACAGGGTGCTTTTGTGACAAACTTGATGAGCAGTTTCTATTTGTGACAGCTTGAGAAATATCCCAAAGCTATCGCTTGTGTGTGCTAAGATCATTTATGTCAATTTTCGGAAATTCGCTCGAAAAGTCTACAAATTTCACAACTGGGAGGTATTTAAAATTTGCCAATGCTTTCCCAGTAGGACCAGAAAATGCATTAGGGTCACTCGTTCCATCATCCAAATACTTCACTAAATGTCGGAATGTCAACTCATTTGCGTGTAACTGGCAGATAAACCAATGCAAGGGTTTCCCAATGGCTTCCCCAGAAAGGCGAATCACGCCGATTTTATAGCCAGTATTAACGATTGTTCCATCGCACCCTCTTGCTACTAGTTGATGAATGTGAATATTCTTATTCTCCATGAATTGCAGCATCATTTGATTAATACTCAAAGCTGATGATGAAGTTAGTGCTATGTCTCCAAGGTACTTGCTTCTAGGTTCCTTAATCATTGTAACGTGTTCTTCCAGGATTATTTTTTGGTACATCTTTCCCCCTACGCTCTACTTGCATTAGAGTTTTGGCCATCCTTCCGTCAAAATAAAGTCCCTTCAGTGGTTCCAGCTGTCTTTCATTTCCTTGGTGATATTCTTTCCGATTTTTTTCCTCTCTCTTCTTATTTTATGTCTATCAATCACAGTTAAAGTGTCTCTTTTGGTAATCATCCCCAAATCGTCCAAAACAGCGCTTGCAATGATGGCTCCAGCCCGATCGGAAACTCTGGTTCTGTCACAAGCTGTAGCTACCGCTGGGTATCGGCTTGATCTTAACGTCTTTTTCCCTTCAGATTGAGTCATCCTGGATGTGGATGGGGAAGGCTTCAAGTGATCTGTGTCACTATCGAAGTTATGTGGATCCACGTTAGAATCTGTGTATATAGAATGGTTCGTTGAATGTTTCATAGAATGGTTCATAGAATGTTTCGTAGAATGGTTCATAACTTAATTGGAAATGAAAAAAACAACTTACTCATTATTTTGTTTTACTTTAATTCATCTCAGAAACCGACGCCGAACTGAACACAGCCATACAGAACGTAAACATAACGCTGTCTTTAGTAACGGTTACAGAGAAAAGAAACAAACATGAAAAAGCGCTCGCAGCGCCAATCGACAAGTGGACTGTATGGAATTTACTGAACATTCCGCCCCCCTTGGAACCTCGGAGGGGGTTTCAACAATGAAAACATTTAGAACATCACTTAGAATTAACATGCAAGAACTATGAAAAATTAAGAAAGGTGCAATACGAAATTAATAATGAGTACAGATGGAAAGATAATCACTACAATGCTGAAAGATAAGAATTAAACATGTTATGCACTGAAGCAAATAGGTTCGAATGTTCAGGAAATTGGTAATTTACAAAGTTTCGAGATTGGTCTCAAAAGTTTACCAGTTTGAGTTTTCAACTCAACTACACGAACCTTGTTGTCCTTTCCAGGGAAAGTTTTTGTAATTCGGCCTAACTTCCATTGAAGTGGAGCCAAGTTCTCATGCTTTATCAATACCAGATCACCAACGTTCAGATTTTGTTGTGAAATGCGCCACTTTGGTCGGGATTGTAACTTTGTCAAATACTCATTTGACCAACGATTCCAAAAATGTTGAATCATACGCTGAAGCATACGCCAACGGTCACAGTGGCTGATGTTGTCTGGAATTGGCAATTCAGGTAGAGATGTTAATGGTTTCCCAATTAGAAAGTGTCCAGGTGTAAGAGCACGTAAATCGTTGGGATCACTTGAAATTCCACTAAGAGGTCTGGAGTTCAGACACGCTTCAATTTGGGACGTTACGGTAGTAAGTTCTTCGAAAGTAACACTCGAGGTGCCTATGACTCTCTTCAGGTGGAACTTGAACGATTTAACAACGGATTCCCAAAGGCCTCCGAAGTGTGGAGCTGCCGGAGGGTTGAAACGCCAATTGATGTTGTCCATAGTAAGAAACTGGTAGATGGAGTTGTCCATCATCAATTCTCGAAATTCTTTTGCGAGTTCTCTACTTGCCCCATAGAAGTTAGTGCCACGATCACAAAATATTTCTGCAGGCTTACCCCTGCGTGCTATGAATCTCTTTAAGCAAGCGATGAATGCTTTGGTTGACAAGTCACTTACAACTTCTAGATGAACTGCCTTGGTTGCAAGACACACGAATACACAGATGTAGGACTTGGTATTCCGACTTCCTCTTCCCTTGAAACTCCGAGTCAAAAACGGTCCAGCGAAGTCAATACCGGTATTTTGAAATACTGTTGAAGGGCAAACTCTGGACCCTGGAAGGTCTCCCATGAGTTGTTCCGCTAGTTTTGGACGATTTCTGAAGCAAGGAATGCATTTTCTCACTACTCTTCTGACAGTATCTCTAGCTGAAAGAACCCAGTATTTTTCTCTTAACGTTGCTTGAAGTAGTTCTGGTCCAGCATGTAGCAAGGTGAGATGATAGTGAGTAATGATTAACTCGACGATGTGGTCACTTTTAGGAAGAAGAAGGGGATGCTTCTGCTCTTCTGGAAGCACTGAATTTTTCAACCTGCCGCCCACACGAAGTAACCCAGAATTATCGATGAACGGTGTTAAAGGAAGAACTCTGCTGCTGGATGCTAGTTGCCTCCCAGCCTGCAAACATGAGATTTCTGAGCCGAAATGAACTTGTTGTACTATCTTCACAATTGTATTTTCTGCGTCATTCAATTCATCAGTTGTCAAAGAGGGTTTCCTTCTTTCCTCAGCAGGTATAGAACAGTTCCTGGCGAATCGAAGACACCAGGCAAAAACTCTTTTCAATTTGTCCCAAGAAGAATATCGCTGAAAAAACTCGGTTTTGAAAGTGTCATTTACCGTTTGTAGCATGGATATTTTGAATTGTTTCTTTTCCTCTTTCGACAACTCTTGTGATAATAGATTGTCTTCTTCAACCCTGAAATTAGGTAGCGAAGGATCCTTCAACCACTTCGGCCCATTCAACCACAACTCGCAGTTCACAAATTTTGATGGCGATAAACCTCTTGTGCCGCAATCAGCCGGATTTTCGAGTCCACAAACAAAGTTCCATTGCACGTTTGGCGCTAGCTCTTGAATCTGTGCTACTCGATTTGCAACGAACGGCTGCCATCTTCTCGGCTCTGAGTTGATCCAGGCTAAAGTTATTTTGGAGTCAGACCAGGCAAATTTATTTTTGACCGGAATGTTCAGGTACGAGAGTGTTGAATGTAGCAAATTAGACAACAAAAGTGCGGCACAGAGCTCGAGTCTCGGAAGGGATTGAACTTTGAGCGGTGCCACTCTAGTTTTAGATGTCAGTAGGTTGACTTGTACTGAATCAATAGAGATACATCGGACATATATCGCTGCACAGTATGCCTTCTCTGAAGCGTCGCAAAAGGCATGTATTTCTACTTCAGCATGAGAGTTGAGTACATATCGAGGAAACGTGGAAAGTTCGAGGAGATGAAGTTCCTCCAGAAATGTTCTCCACGTAGTGCATAGTTCATCAGGAAGAGGTTGATCCCAAGAGAATTTCCCTTGCCACAATTCTTGAAGTAAGATTTTCATAAAGGTTACACATGGTGACAAGAGTCCAAGCGGATCGAACACTCGGGCGATTTGAGATAGTACTTCTCGTTTCGTATAAGTATCCTTTATCTCAACTGGTGATACTGCGAATTTGAAAACATCTAGCTTGGGTGACCATTTGACTCCTAGAACACTACAGTCTTTGTCATCTAGATGAACGAGATCGTTTTCTGTGGAGTCGATTGAAACTTCACGAAAAATAGAAGGATCATTTGAATGCCACTTTCGAAGATGGAAGCCTCCCTTACTCGTCATTGCTTGCAACTCTGTTACAAGTTGTATAGCTTCCTCCTTTGTAGCAGCTCCCCCAAGAAGATCGTCAACATAAAAATTGTGAAGTGTTGCCTTAGATGCAATTGGGTACTCTTCCTTTTCGTCAAGTCCAAGTTGCTTTAAAGTTCTTGTAGAGAGGAATGGTGCACAGGCGGTCCCGTATGTCACAGTGACGAGACGATATTCTGCAATAGCATCTTCAGGTGAATTTCTCCAAAGAATTCGTTGCCAATCAGCATCTTCTTCATGTATTTTTATCTGTCGGAACATTTTTTCAACATCCGCACAGACAGCGATTTGAAACGTTCTAAATTGAATCAGGATTGAGTAAAGTTCTGGTTGAACCCGAGGACCAGTCATGAGAAGGTCATTTAGTGAATGTCCTGATGATGTCTTGCTGGATCCGTCAAACACTACTCTCAGTTTCGTAGTACTACTAGAGTTTCTTAGTACAGCATGGTGTGGCAAGTAGTATGAATTAGCCTTATCATACTCGGCATCTGGAACAACTTCCATATGATTAAGCTCTAAGTATTCATTCATGAACTGTCTATATTGGTTGTATTTTTCCGGGTCAGACCTGAGATGACGTTCTATACCTATCAATCTACGAATGGCTGTTTGTTTAGATTGCCCTAACTGCGTAGGAGATGATTTAAATGGCAATCTAACTGTGTATCTGCCATCTTCATTTCTTGAATGTGTCTCTTTAAAATGCTCCTCGCAAGATCTTTCTAAGGAAGTTAGAGGATTTGCTCGAGGAACAGAATCCAACTCCCAAAATTTATGAATTAGATCATCCGACACTAATTGAATATTATTTACATGAAGAATTTGACTGAACGAAGAAGCTCTACCACCTATCACCCAACCAAGTTCTGACCGAATTGCAAAGGGCTTATCCTCCCCCATCGACAACGTCTGACCCTTCAACAATGGTAGTGTGAGATCGATTCCAAGAAGAATATCGACCTGACTACTTTTGTGAAACGTTGGGTCAGCTAACGTGAGATCCCCAAAGATTTCAGAATATGAAGCATCCAAATCTTGGTGCGGAAGCACGCCCACTATTTTGTTCACCACGTACACGTTAGCACTAAAGGAACTCTGAGATGGAAAATGTGGACTGAACTGAATTTGGGATATTCCATTTGTTCGAGTGTCTGCGGAGCCTAAACAAGAAATACGAACATTGGCCTTTTGTTTACTTAGACCCAGCCTTTCGATGCACTCACTTGTGATCAGTGACGCCTGACTACCACTATCTAATAAACATCTGCATAATTGATAATTACCCCATATATCTCTTACACGAATAACGGCTGTGGAGAGCAGAATTTGAACACTAGGGCCAACATTTGAAATGCAAGATGTAATATCAACCGTTCGTGAATTTTCGGACGTTTCATTAGAACTACTTGCTCCGGGAACAGAAGTAGGCGAAAACACGGGAGCATTTATAGAAAGCCCACCTGAATTTGGCATATTTCCCTGACTGCCTCTTCCACTAACAAATTCAATATGAAGCAAGGTGTGATGAGGTTTTTTGCACGTGTGGCATTTGAATTTACTTCTACAAGCCTGGACGCCGTGAAATTGTGTTAAGCAGTTGAAACAAACATTATTTGATTTAACAAATTCCCAACGCTTTTGAACTTGCATTTTTGAGAATGTTTCACATTTACTTAGGGTATGTTCCTTATGACAGAGCGGACACTGTGGCTGTATGTTCGACGCAACTAATGTTACCTTTTTTGGACATTTCTCTTTGCACATTGATTTGCTGTCATGATTGATCTGGCATGAGTTGAAAGAAATTGTAGTAAGTCATCTAACTTAGGTATTGCATCAACTTTAAGTGTTCGTTCGAACCAAGTTCTAGTATTAGAATCGAGTTTGAATAGTATGGAAAACATAAGAAAGGTGTCTGCAGTTTGATCAATTTTGAATTTTAAAGATTCTAAAGTTCTCACAAATTCCTTCGTTGAATCTATTAAATTTAACATTTGGGTGGATGATTCGTTATGGATTGGTGTCATGTTAATGAATTTTTTCATCAGTGAGGAAAGTATTTCTCGTTTGTTAAAGTACCTTTCGGTTAGAAGGTCCCAAGCAATTTGAAAATTGCTATTAGAAATGGGTAGTGATTGTATAACCCTTTGTGCATCACCCCTCAAAACACCCTTCAGGTACTGCAATTTTTGAGCTCCTGTCAAGTTTGGATTGTCCGAAACAGCTGCTCGAAATAAATCAGAAAACGTTAACCAATCTTCAATTGTTCCCGAAAATGTTGGTAATGATAACGTAGGAAGTTTTACATCTGCTGACTCAGAACTTTTAACATTTGAATTTTTAGCTTGTTGCTCAGCTCCATGACTCTTATGAATGTTTGTACCAATAAGAGCAAGCATCTGTTCTAAAACGTCCAAAAGGTCATCCTTTTCAACAGAATAATCGTCTATTTCTTCATCCTTACAGTTAGTTATTATTGAGTTGAAAATACCTTTTATTTCATTTGTTAATTCGACAAAACGATTTTTCCTGATCTCTAATTCTGCCAAATTTAAATTTTGAATATCACCCTCGGTCTTTGTTTTAAGGCGCGTAATACTTGATTTAACACTCCTTTTTTGGTTTAGTAACGTTTTGAATTCCATCTTACAACCCAAGATACGATAAGAAAAAATTCCTCCTTTCAACCCCACTCGTAAAACGTAGGGGACGCAGCCGTTTGACACTTACAGAAAGGAACCAACGCGAAGCGAAACGCTTACAAACACCCCACTCAAATAACAAGGGGACGTTCTAAATCAACCGTTCGAAAATGCAGAAAGGAACCAACGTTGCAGTTCAAACGATCTTTCGATATGCAGAAAGGAACCAACGTTAGAATTGACGAATTGGAGTTTCAACGTTTGATGTTCAATAAGAGCACAAATCAAGAATGGCAGACACAGCAGTTAATTACCAGCAACAATATAACTTTAGAATAAATTAGTCTTTCTTATTAATTCTTTTCAACTTAATTTCTGGATATTTCATGATACGTTACAAGGGAATGATTCAGGCTACCGGCTCGAATGGCCAAAATAATGTATATAGAATGGTTCGTTGAATGTTTCATAGAATGGTTCATAGAATATTTCGTAGAATGGTTCATAACTTAATTGGAAATGAAAAAAACAACTTACTCATTATTTTGTTTTACTTTAATTCATCTCAGAAACCGACGCCGAACTGAACACAGCCATACAGAACGTAAACATAACGCTGTCTTTAGTAACGGTTACAGAGAAAAGAAACAAACATGAAAAAGCGCTCGCAGCGCCAATCGACAAGTGGACTGTATGGAATTTACTGAACAATCTGGATCAGGAAATGTGAGCCTAGATGGCGTAACAGATGGCGAAACGTTTATTTTAAGACTTACTGCTTCTGTCTCTTTCTGCTTCCTATCCGCTCGTTTCCTCAGCTTTAAGTTTCGTTTAAGTCAACTGCGCCTACGGACATTTGCCTAAGTGCCCGTTGGTCTATAAGAAAAGTTCTTTCCATTTTAGGGATATTTTATGCTTTGGGAAAGAACATTTGTTAAAAGAAACAAACTTACATGAAAAAAAGTCAAACAATTTCCGTGTGTCTTTCACGAAGGTTTTAAGCTCCGTTTCTAAAGTTGTTGTTGACAATGTTTGCATGCCAAAATATTTCTTTACCTTTCTGCACGCAATGTGTCCGCTGCTGCCTTTCTGTATTAAGTTTTGAATTACCTCAGTATTTTATTTAAGAACAAAATAACGAGTTGCATACAAAATAATGGAAATACACATTTTTAACTGTGTGGTAAAAATCTGCTAAAATTAACGGCCGAAATGGAGACGGAAGACATTTTTTGTTTTTCTCAAAACTTTGCATACGTGACCTACCCACCAGTACCCAACTTTTCCGCACTAGGGCAAAAACGAAATCGAAAACTTTTTTTTTACGCTCCGCCCTAGTACATAACCTTGGATGTCATGAATTTTCAAGTGATTTGGGATTCATGTACGTCTGGGACGATACCATAGCTTCTCGCGGCTCGCAAGAAATCAGTTCCTGTAAACACATTGAATGTAGAGCTTCTGAAGCAAATCATGTTGTCATGTACAGTGACGCATGTGCAGGCCAAAACAGAAGCTGGAATGTCACTCTATCACTAATGCAGCTTTCCCAGACTGATATCAATAACATCCAGATAATTGACCATAAATTTATGGTAAGTGGTCACTTTTTTCTGCCAAATGATTCAGGCTTTGGCTCCATTGAGATTCATTCCCGAGGTAAGACCATTTTCGTGCCAGAAGATTGGTATTCTGTCATAGCACACTCAAGGAAAAGAAAATCTTTCCACGTCACAAAAATGTCTCGCGATGACTTCAAAAGTTCATCTAATCTTGACAAATCTGTAACTAAAAGGAAAATGAATACGCAAAATCATGAAGTCTTATGGCTTAAAATGCAATGGATTCGATGTGTGAAAAGTGATCCCTTCTCTTTCGGTACAAGGAGACTTTAAATGAAGACATGCCATTCTCAACCGTCAGAGTGAAAAAAGTAAGAATCGGAAGACCATCTGAGCTTAAGAATATGGTTTAGGACTTGATTTACAAAGCGCTAAGACCAGTTACAGTGATTAAGAAATAGGATATGTGCGACTTACCTCCAGACATTCCACCTATTCACCACTGGCTTTTCAACATGCTTGTGAACTAATGCTCTCTAATGTCAAAGAAAATTTTGAAGTTGAACCTTTGAGATCGAATGACGATATAGAATAAATTTAAATAAAAATTAAATTACTACCGGGGGTTTAAACCTGTATTTATATCTATAAATAAAATTTTCTGTTAATGTTTTATCTTTTTTAAACAATCATTGTCTTTTTCCACATCACCAGAAAGAGAAATTACCTTACAGGTAAAGTGGTGTAAGTCAATCAACCCCGCCTCTCCCCAAAACACGCCCGTGCCATTTTTCTAACAATTCAAAACTTCTTTGAACATACAACAATTATCTGTTACTAAGACTAAAACATATTTGGCAAATAAAAAGATAGTGAAATTTTTTGTAGTGTTTGCAGTAAAACGCTTTGTTTCTCAAAAAGACTCTAATTTGATTTACATCACTTTGCCTTTCACCGCCTCATATATAAAACAGTTCCTTAACTGACTGACTGACTGACTGACTGAAATATAACCCTCAGACCAAACTGCTGGACATAAAAAGCTGAAATTTTGCATGGCAATCTTTCTTATAGTGTAGGGGTGCACTAAGAAATAATTTTGAAACATTATTCTTAATTGTTTTAAATAAAATTTTAAGCTATTTTTGTAACATTCTTTAAAGTTTACATTTAAATTAATAATCCGAGGGGTATAAAATTTATATCATGAGAAAGATCATAAAAGTTCCTTTAAAATGAAATCTTTTTCGAATCTTTACCTCCGTTTTCTGATTTTTTGTGAATTTTTAAGATTAATTTTTAGAATTTAATTTATTAAATGCTGATCACGTAGTTTCTTTCCTTTTAATTTTGCGTCACGTGCTTAACAATGAAATAGACAATTTTTTTTCTTGCTAATACAGCAGACGATTGGACATTATCCAAAAAATATTACCATACAGTAAAAGAAATGTTCCTCAAACTGTACATAATTATTTAGTATGTTCTATTAGATTTAATTTGAATATTTTCTTCTACATTATTTTGTCTATAAAAATATCCGTTACGGTTTTTTATAAATACATTTTTTCGTTTTTTACATCAGTTGCATACATTTATCGTTTTATTTATTATTACAATGCGGAGGCACTTGTCGTCAAACATTCGCCTATACTACGCCACAATTTTACTGCCCATTTTATTATGGGGGCACTATATAGGCGGACAGCATTACCCCCTATGAAGGGGCGACACTATCGGAGGCATTTTTCGTGGCTCGACGCCAGGATGCTATCCAAGCACCCTCAGCACCGAAAATCAGCGCACAGTACCACTGGACCACCACAAGCCTTGTATTTATTATAAATATATATACATACTTTTGGCATTAATTGCATACATTGACCGTTGTATTTAATTTGAATGTACTCCGTAGCGAAGTACGGGTTTTCAGCTAATATGATATAAACAAGGTTTTACCATACATCTCTTATATGAATTTTTATAAGTTTCTTTAAAGAATTTTCGAAATCAGAAAGTCTGAACCAAACTAAATATGTTTTTATATTATTTCAGAATGCTCTTGTTCGATCATTTATTATCTTTCGTATTATTGTTTCTTTTCCAGAGTACATCGAGATATAAAAGGAATTTTACGAGGAAATCTATTTTTTATATTTTTGTCTCAAGATACATCCTATTTAAGCTTTCAGGAAGATGTTCCAGCTGGAGCAAAATACAAAAGGTATTTTATGATCAGCAAATGATCTTTATGAAGAATAAATGTTTGATATTAAGATCAGCTACGAAGCACAGCAATGCAGGAAACAGTAGACATAAGATTTTAACCACTTTAGTATATATCAGACATGGAAAGAGTTATCTTTCTTTCAACTGGGAAATGAGTGGTAAATACAATGTGCTGATATTTTGATTATCCTTACTGTGGAAACAATGATAATACAAAATAAGCCGATATATTTCTTACAAATGAGCTTTTTATCGATTTTATACTTTTTAGTGTCTCGGTTAAATTCAGTTTAGAATCTACCTTTCGTGAAATTTTATTTTTCTTCCACAAAATTAAAATGAATATAAGTAATATTATGTTCCTAAGGCATGATGTAGTTTAGTGGTAGCGAGTTGGACTTGTGACAGGGGGTGCTCAGTTCGAAACCCGTAGAGCGCCATTAAATATCTTCCAGTTTAGGCTGGATATGAGCACGTCAAATCTGTAGACCGAAGAATCCTTCTATGTTGTCAGAGATGGTGATTGAAAGTACGAGTCCCCAGATGTAGCCCTTAAGGGTGCTCTGTCAAAATTAAGGTAGCACCAGAGAGTGGTGTTTGTTCAACTATACGGTGTTCCCAGTGGTGGAATTCAGCCTGTTTGCACCGGTTCAGTAGAACCTAGGTATCGGTTCAACAAACCGTTTCCTAATAAGCGCCAGCTGCATCGTCCACAGAGAAAAAAAAAATATATATATATATATTGTTGACGTCAATGGCTATGTTGGCAATCGCCAAACGCGCCTTTGAAATAATACAAATATAGGTATCATAGTTTTTAATTCTTATGTCGGAATCGTAAACTTAAAGATATTAGAATTTGTTTGAAATCGCTTGCTTCATTAATAAAAAGTTTGTTACGCTCGCACATCGTATAGTCGATGTTTCATGTATTGATTTTGTTCATACATTAGTATTGTAGATAATGCATTTAAGTAAATAAAATTGTTATCAGTGCAACGTATGACATTTGGCTCATATAGTTGGTCCACGTAGCCAGAGAAAAAATGGCACTCATTGCGCTAAATCTATGAAAATCGACATTGAAGGCTTAGATTACTAAAATAGAGACATACTTAAAAGAAAAGCAGGTAAAAGCCCCATCGGATATTTTAGCTGCTGAGTTAAAAATAAAATTAGAAAATTTATTGAAGTATCAATCACGTTTGGATTAGATTCGAATACAGTTTTTCGAGAAAGTTGATCCCGAAGAAGGTATATCGGATATTGAAGAAGAATTTTTGGATTTGGAATTTTGCATCGAAGCATTTCAGGTAAAAATTAATAGTTTGATTACCTGTCAAAATAGTTCATTTATTTCAAATGGTAATAAAGATGTAAATAATAGCGTTAATATTCGACTTCCCGAAATTGTAATTCCTAAATTTTTGGGAGAAATAGAAGAATATAGTTGTTTTAAGCTGCAATTTGATAATATTATTACCAATAATTCTCATTTAGATGAAACTCAAAAATTGCAGTATTTACATTCGGCTTTAATCGAAGCCAAGAATTTACAAACCGTTAATGATACATTTAAAACGCTTTTCGCAGCTTTAGAAGAAAAATTTTCGAACAAACGAGTGTTAGTTGACGTATATATTAAGCAAATACTAGAATTTGATAAAATAACTTCTAAGGAATTGTGAAGTTTGATAGATACAGTTAACAAAAATTTAAGAGCACTAAATATAATGGATCTTGAAAGAAATAAATTATCTGATGTTGTGTTATTAAATATAATTTTGGCTAAACTTGATAAAGAATGAAGAAAGCAATACCAGCTAAATATAACTTCCACGGAAGTTCCGAAGTTGGATGATTTAATTGCATTTTTGGAAAAAAGATGCCAAATGTTGGATAATTTATCACGTAGTGTCTCTTCAAAATTGAAAGTTTTAATAAATACCAAAAACCGAAATCACTTATAGTGAAATCATACAGTAAAGTATGTGCTTTCTGTAAATCTCTTAATCATTACATAATTAAGAGTTCTGCATTTTTAAAACTAAATTCGTTTCAAAGATTTCACTTTGTAAAAAAAAGATAATTTGTGTATTAATTGCTTCAGTGCGCAACATAAAGTTGTAAATTGCAATTCAAAGTACGTGTGCAACGTATGCAACACACTACTTCATAGAGAAAGAGTAGACACCCTGTCGGTAGCGCCAATTGACAAGCCAATTGAGTCATCAAATTTATTTATCCAAAACAAAAATGAGAAACCACAACATAATTTAGCAGTCGAAGCTAGAGCGGTTTCAAGCTGTTTAATCTCTCAAAGGAAAAATATTCTTCTTCAAACAGCACGGGTTTATGGTGAAAAATATGTTAGGGGAATTTATTCCTGCCATTTGCCTTTTGGATAATGGATCAAGTGCTCAATTTTTATCATATAGATTTTTGCAAAAATTGGATTTAAGAGCTGAAAGAATATATGCTCCCGTATCAACATTAAATAATACATCGGTCACTGTAAATAAAAGTGCAGTTATAGAAGTTGCAAATAAGAGCAGGAATTTTTCTGCCAGTATGGAATGTTTAATTGTACCTAATATTACAGACATTACTACGAATATCCCAATAAACATAAATGACCTGAATTTACCGTCGCATATTGAACTGGCACATGAGGGATTCACAAATCCAACCAAAATTGACTTGCTTATCGGAGCAGAGTATTTTTTTGAAATTTTGAGGTCAGGACAGTTTCGTTTACCTTCGCATGGTATTTTATTGCAAGAAACTGTATTCGGTTATGTAGCTAGTGGAACAGTAGTTAGTTCTGTAAACACGCAATTCTGTCGATTATTGAAGCCTTCAGAATATATTGAAGAAAACTTTAAACAAATTTTCGAACTGGAAGAAGTGAATTCAGTTAGTTCTTTAACATCGGAAGAAATTCAATGTGAAGATCATTTTGTAAAACATTATACTAGAGTATCGGGTAGATTTTGTGTAAAATTACCTTTCAAAGAGTGCACTAAATATTTGGGATATTCAAAGGATATGGCTATTAAGCGTTTCCTAAGTACAGAAAAACGATTAGAACGCTTGCCCAATTGTAAAACCATGTATAAAGAACTCATGGACGCTTATTTAAAATTAGGTCACATGGAGCTTGTTCCACATTACGAGAGAAATGAAGTGTTGGGTAAAAAAAATTACCTTCCACATCATTTTGTTTTGAAGGATAGTTCGACAACTGCATTGAGGGTAGTGTTTGATGCCTCGGCAAAGACATCAACAGGCATTTCTCTAAATCAAACACTAATGGTAGGCCCAAAGTTGCAGGATGATATTTTCGACATAACATCAAGATTTAGATTACATAAATATGCTCTGACAGCTGATATTTCTAAAATGTATAGACAAATTTTAGTTACGAATAATGATTCAGATTGACAAAGAATAGTTTGGCGTAATTCTCTTGAAGAGTCTTTTCAAGAATATAGACTTAAAACTATGACATATGGCACAGCCTCAGCTCCATTTCTAGCAGTATGAGCTTTGAGACAACTTGCAGTAGAAGAAAAAGATAATTTTCATCTTGCTTCAGCTGTGACTCTCTGATTTCTTCATGGATGACTTAGTCACAGGCAGCAATGATTTAAATAGTGCTAAGGAGTTACAAAACCAGTTGATACAAATGTTACAAGCTGGTGGAATGAAACTTTGTAAATGGTCCTCTAACGAAAGAGAACTGTTAAAGTCAGTGCCTTTCGAAGATCAAGAATATCATTTTGATCAATCAAGAGAAACAGTAAAGACACTAGGTCTCATTTCGAATCCAAAAATTGATAAATTTAAATTTTTTGTTTCTCCCTCAATATATTCATCAAAGTGCACTAAGAGATCAATATTATCTCATATTTCTAGATTATTCGACCCTTTAGGACTTTTAGGACCAACTATAGTTCGAGCAAAGATATTTATTCAAAAATTATGGCTTTTAAAGATTGACTGAGACGAGCCACTCTCAGCTAAAGAAGCTCAAGAATGGAAAAATTTTATAAAAACCCTCCAAGTAGTTGAAATTATTGATGTCGATCGCTATATTTTGAATGATAGTATTTGTGAGCTAGAAATACACGGATTTTCGGACGCCTCCGAAAAGGCTTATGGAGCGGTAGTTTATGCAAAAGCCCCTAGCACATCATCGGCAGTCTCAGTGAAGTTACTCTGCAGCAAATCAAGAGTCTCGCCTCTGAAGCGTACAACAATTCCAAGACTAGAACTTTGTGCAGCAGTATTACTAGGAAAACTAGTGAAACGAGTGCTATCATCGTTAAAAATATCTGTGAATAGCGTTCATTTGTGGAAGGATTCGACAATAGTACTTGCGTAGATTCAATACGAACCACATACTTTGAAAACATTTGAAGCGAATCGCGTCGCAGTTATTCAAGAACTGTCTTCGACTCATCAATAGCACCATGTAACTTCAGAAGAAAATCCAGCTGACATAATTTCTAGAGGTGTCGATCCTGAAACTCTTCGAGATAGCAAACTGTGGTGGAATGGCCCCACTTTCCTTTTGAATGACTTTTCGTCGTTAAAGGATAATCCCTGCCCAACAGCTGTGGAGGTTCCAGAAGTGCAGAAATTGTCGGTCCCTTCATTGAATTTTGTATTGACTTTAGAAAGGGATTTGTTAAACAGAGTTTTAGACAGATCAAATAGTTTTCTAAAATTGTATAAATTTTTAGTTTTATTTTCAGATTTTTGAAAAATACTAGAAGCAAACCAGAGGACAGGTACACAGGCCCCCTGTTACCCCAGGAGCAGAAAACAGCGACAGAATTTATCATTCGCCAAATACAGGCAAATGAATTTAAAATGGAGATATCTGTTCTCTTAGCTGGTAAAATGGTTATAAAAGGGAAAGTAAAGGACCTCTAACACCTTTTAGATTCCAATGGAATTCTAAGAGTTGGAGGACGGTTAGAAAAATCGAATTTAAATGTTAACGCAAAATATCCCATTTTACTTCCTGCGACCCACAAATTTACAAAAATTTTGATGAATTACTACCATAGGAAATATCTGCACGTAGGAGCACATAATTTATTGCATTTAGTACGCTAAGAATACTGGCCATTAAACGGCAGAAGTATCGCTCGACAAATTGTCCAGAATTGTGTTACATGTTTTAAACAAAAACCTTTTACGGAAAGTCAGCTTATGGGCAATCTCCCTCCGGAAAGAATAAACCCAAGTTCCTCCTTTAATGCCACAGGAATAGATTTCTGTGGACCCTTTTATGTAAAGTTTAAAGGACAAAGAAAGGGTGTATACCACAAAGTATACATAGCTATATTTGTCTGCTTTGTGACAAAGGCAGTACATTTAGAGACTGTCACAGATTTAACCTCAGGAGAGCTAATCGCGGCGCTAAAAAGATTTTTCTCTAGACGTGGTAAAAGTTCGTCTCTGTTCACGGATAATGCCACCAATTTCGTAGGCTCGCATTTAGAATTAAAACGATTGTACAAACTTGTTAAAAAGCCAGAGGATAATTTAGCTTGTTATCTAGCCTCAGAAGACATTGCCTGGAATTTTATTCCTCCCAGAGCCTTGAATTTCGATGGACTTTGGGAATCCAGTGTCAAATCATTTAAATACCATCTTAGACGAACTATTGGTGATCGAAAACTGACCTTGGAAGAATTCCAGACTATTACAATTAAGATCGAAGGCATCTTAAACAGCAGACCGTTAATTCCGATGAGCTCAGATGTGGATAATTTAGATGTTTTAACTCCATCAAATTTTTGATAGGACGCATTTTGAATACAATCCCTGAACCACTAATAGTGAACAAACCAGACAATTTATTATCAAATTGGCAAAAAAAAACCAAAATTATTCAAGCCATATGGAAAAAATGGCAAATTAGTTATTTAAATCATTTACAAAATCGCACCAATTGGCATGTTGAAAGACAAAATTTACAACCTGGTCTAATGGTTTTAGTTAAAGAAGATCACTTGCCACCATGTAAATAGTTGATTGGAAGTATTCAAGAAGTGATACCAGGATCCGATAATAGAATTAGAGTAGCTGTGGTGAAAACAAACCAATGTATATATATAAACGTAGTATTAGAAAGTTATGTGTATTACCTAATCAAAATATGTAAATTTTTAGTTGGTTTATGTTTTGAGTTTCTATTTAATTTGTATATTCCTGTATTATTGATAACATTATTAACATTTTAAGTTATCTGTATTCATTTAGAACTTGTTTAAGCCAAAATATGAGGCAAAATTGTTTTGTAATATATTGTTCATTTTATGTATTCAATTGTAATAACTGTATTTTAATGTATTTTGAAATATAATATTTCAACCTGGGGAGAATGTTGACGCCAATGGCTATGTTGGCAATCGCCAAACGCGCCCTTGAAATAATGCAAATATAGGTATCATAGTTTTTAATTCTTATGTCGGAATCGTAAACTTAAAGATATTAGAATTTGTTTGAAATCGCTTGCTTCATTAATAAAAAGTTTATTACGCTCGCACATCGTATGGACGATGTTTCATGTATTGATTTTGTTCATACATTAATTAGTATTGTAGATAATTCGTTTAAATAAATAAAATTATCAGTGCAATATTGCACAGATAATTTTATGGCAGTATGACATTTGGCTCATACATATATATATATATATATATATATATATATATATATATATATATATATATATATATACACTGCAGTGCCACTGAATTAGGGATACCTACCTAGTAACGAGTTGGGCCTCCTCTGGCCTTGATAACGGCTGCCACACGACGAGGCATAGATTCAATAAGTTTCTGGAAACGTTCCACGGGAATGGCTTGCCAAATATTGGCTAAAGATGTCCATAATTCAGTAAGGTTCTTTGGTGCTGTGTGATGGCCTTTCACGCCTTGTTCCAAAACATCCCAAAGATGCTCAATAGGATTTAAGTCTGGGCTTCTAGGTGGCCAATTCATGACAGAGAAGTCAGAGGAATGCTCATCCAACCAGCCAGTTGCCAACCGGGACTTGTGAGAGGTACAGTTGTCTTGCTGGAAAACTCCATTACCGTGCGGATAACAGAACAGCATAAACGGATGGAGGTGATCACCCAGCAACTCTACGTACCGAATTGCATTGAGGGAGGTTGGTACATGCACCAAAGATCCCAAACTGTGCCACGAAGAAACACCCCAGACCATGATTGAGCCAACATGCCCTTGTACAGATCCAGCCAGGCATGCAGGATCCATGGCTTCATGAGCCTGACGCCATATTCTCAGCCTCCCGTTGGCGTTAAGTAGTCGGAATCGAGACTCATCACTCCATGCTACTCGTTTCCAGTCCTCTACACTCCAGTCTCTGCGCGCTCTTGCCCAGGCAAGACGTGCAGCCCGATGGTGAGTATAGAGCAATGGTACTGTCGTAAGTCTACGGCTCCCGAAACCCATACGTTGAAGCGATCGTTGCACAGTTCGTTTACTGACTGTACGACTGGCACCGTCATTAAACTGGGTGGTAATTTGAGCTAATGTTTGGCTTCGCTGGCTACGTACAATACGCCTGAGCCTTCTCTCACCACGCACTGTCAAGGCTAATTGTCCTTTGCAGTTTGCCCGATCGCTATTTTTTTTCCACCATCCATGTATTCTTGGTATACTCTTGACACTGTCGACCTTGAAAATCCTAGCTGTCTGACGATTTCGGAAATTGAATGGCCCATGCGTCACGCACCTACGATTTGTCCGCGATCGAAGACGTCTAAATCAGGCAGTTTACCCATACTGGCAATTCCAACAACTAATTCAGAACAACCACAGTACGCGCTATATATGCAGTTACCACAGCGCCCTCACTTGCGCATACATGATGTGCAGCGCTACACAATTTGCATAGGCTTTGCTATCCCTAATTCAGTGGCACTTCAGTATATATATATATATATATATATATATATATATATATATATATATATATATATATATATATATATATATATATATATATATATGTATGTATGTATATGCTAATAAACCTACCCGATGGACGGTCCAGTCTAATGGGAAATTAATAGAATCCTACTCCTACAATGCAAAGAATGTTAAGAATAAATCGCATAGCCTATGATAAAAGCGAAGGAAATTGCAAGTGAACCACGAGACACACAAATCGCCAATCAAAAAGCAGTATGGCGTTTTTTTTTAAGTTGACGCACTTGTCGTCAAACATTCGCCTGTACTACGCCGCAGTTTACTGTCCATTCTATTATGGGGTCACCATATAGGCGGATTGTATTACCCCCTATGAAGGGACGACACAAAGAGACATTTTTAGTGGCTCGACGCTGGGATTCGTTTCGAACACCCTCACCACTGAAAATCAGTGCACTGCACCACAGGGCCGCCTCAAGCCTCCATATGGCAAAATTTTCAAAAATAGTTTGTCAGGCATTTCCTTTCTTAAAACTCTTTCTTAAAACAAAATCTAGTTTTGTGTACCTCTTTTATTGTTTTTATTTGAGTAATTAACGCATGAATTATTAAACTAGGTTTTGGTGTGTCTTTTTCTATACTTAAAATGGTCATTAGGACATAGAACATGTTATTAATTTTTTTTAATCCCACCACTTGGTTTTCCCCTTGAAAGCAACCAACAATTCTGGCTGTTAAAGTGCGTAGTTTTCATTGTCAAGTGCCCTGCTCTGGAAAACAACATTTTATATTCCTCTACTTGTAGAGACATTTAGAGATACTCCTAGGCACTTTACACCACGATACACAAAAATCGTTAATATGCAATCTTCAAATGTAAACCAAAACGTCGAGATCGCTCACAAACTTGTATTTAGAATAATAAAAAAAAACTTTTAACTAAGGTTTCTTATTTTACCAGTATTTATTTGTCGCTAGGATCTTTGGCATGAAGAAATTGTTTTGAAGTCATTTCATGCAGTAAACTGTAGGAAAAATGACTCACCTAAATGTGCTGCAGGAGTACGATTACTGCGTTCTAAACAACATACCAGTAACAAAGACTTTCAGCACTTTTCCTTGAAACTACCATTTGAAGTACCTGAGAAGAATAGTAATAAATGCTTCTTAAGACACTTTAGCATTTTATCTGTAGTTTTTTTTCTGTGGAAGATGTACGAATACTCCACACCGGGAGAATCAGGGGTTTGGTGTTAAGCGAATAAATTTTAGTGACGTGGACAACAAAATTTCCCCCAAAAATGTCAAATTAAAAGTGTCATTTTAAATGGTCATTAAAAATGTCAAATTAAAAGTGTTGCCCAGGACTCGATCATTTTTGAAAATCACCTTAAAGAATTGAGGCATTTGACTTTAAGTTTTTTT
Organism: Dolomedes plantarius; assembly: GCA_907164885.2. Lineage (NCBI taxonomy): Eukaryota > Metazoa > Arthropoda > Arachnida > Araneae > Dolomedidae > Dolomedes > Dolomedes plantarius. The sequence continues at coordinate 110,951,252 of OU015495.1, read as the reverse complement.
TAATATTGATTGCGATTTAAACTATAAATGTATAGTGCAAATAATTTTATATAAAAAAAGTCTTAACTTTGGAATATCGATCTTGCTGCTCTCAAAGCTCTTTTAGCTCTATGATCTTTTCTTTCATAGAACTTACAGTTCTCTGAATTAGCTTCACAGCTTTTATCTCTATAAAAGCAAAATGTTTTTTCCTAAGAATTGGTTGCCGTATATATTACAGATTAAATTCACAGTTTAAACGTAAATAAAAACGTTATACCTTATTCCTTAATTTTTGAGGTTTATTGAAAAAAGATTATGTATTATTTTCAATCATCGAGGGTGTTTTAAATGATTGAATAATGCAATCACACGCTTTCCCAACAATTTAGCTTCTCTTTCTACCATGGTCTAAAAATACATCTGTTACACTCATTTTATTGCATAGTTGAGAACAGCGCTATGCATAATAATTTAATTAAATTTTACGAATTTTAAGGTAATAGATGATACAATGAAATCTTTAACATACTAAACACAATGGCGCATGATTTTAAATACATTGCAGTAACATTTATTTGATTTGGAACTGACTCAAAATTAATTTTCTGTTATGTATTATGTTTAGCGTATGTCTTCGACGAGAAACAGAGAGTGTGCGACTTTTTTTTTTTTAATTCAAAGCCCCAATAAACCTTAGAAACATAAATAAACCTCCTGAGACGTTTTAGACTTAAGGGAAAGATTTCTAGCCAGAAGAAGTATAAATAAAACATAAGTAGTAAATAATAAAAGATTCTAAACTTTGATAATTCTGCAAAAAAATACTATGGATATATAATTACGACACAGAGTTAATACGTAATCATACGACACAGAGATTTGAGAGTTGTTCATAATAATCTCGAAAAATTTAAAAGTATGCATGCTACATTCATTCCATTATAAATAAATTAATTGTTAAAATAGGGTACAATATCACTTAGTTCTGCTTTGTTGAGGATTTCTTTTTCCATAAAAACAGCTATTAATTATTCTGGAATGAAAGCTTCTTAATTTAGAAGAATGAGATTTTTAAAAATCCAGACTCTACTATGCCATGTAGGACCACAAATCATAAATAGCTGTGATCCTGATTCTGAATATATTGAAAAACTGATATTTACGTGCTGATTGAGAACCCCTTTTCGAAATATCCATTGTCCGAAAAGCTCCTAAATCTTGCATTTCTTCAGCGCCGACAAGGTATTTAAAGATCATTGTTTTACATCTCACCTCTTTCATTTGAATGGAGTTCTTTAGAAGGCATATGTTTGTCGCTATCTGTCTTCGCCAGACATACGCACATTGCTAAATACTGTTTTACTCTACACAATAGAACAAAGAAATGGACTTCTGATACCGCTAGAAGTGACATATGACATACACTGACTTGTCTAGAGACTAGAGTTTCTTGTAAAAAAGGAAGCAGAAAGAAAAAAAAACTTAGCAGGGGTATTAGTTTGAAACGCAGTGCCGAAAGGGATAGAAATGATAAACAATATCCGGTAGTATATATGGATGGTGGATTTATGACGCCTTTGTTTTCTTATGTATCCTTGACCACAAAATTCATATAAATTAAGCACAGGATATGTATTAATGTTTTATATATATCACCAGTGGCCAAAATAAACAGTGTTAAGATCCTTTGAGGAGTGTCTACGCATTCAGAAGAGCCAAAAAATACACTATCTGGCCAAAAGTATCCGGAAGCCCAGTGATACGGACTCGGAGACTCTTGAGGCATATATTAATATGAGGTTGGTCCTCCTTTTGCATCAATAGAAGCCTGCACACGTCTGGGGAGACTTTCTACCAGTTTTTGATAGGTGTTTATAGGAATTGACTTCCAGGCGTCCATCACAGCTGAAGTGAGTGCTGTCAGTGGGGATGGTCGATTTGGCTGGCTACGTAATCTGCGTTCAAATTCGTCTCAAATGTGTTCAACGGGATTTAGATCGGGGCTCTGAGAAGGCCAGTCCAGTTTTGAACACCCATTTCGTCAAACCATGACTGCGCAAGTCTCGATGTGTGAGCAGTTATCCTGCTGGAAGAGAAATAGGCCTTCCCCGAAATATTGCCACAGAGTTGGGAGAGTAGCATTGTCCAAAATGTCCACATACATATTACAGTTCATGTTTCCAACCACAGGAACTAAGGAACCCAGACCAAACCATGAAAAACATACCCACACCATGATGCCGCCACCACCAAACTTAACAGTCGGCACAATGCAGTCACGTAAGAAGAGCCGGGCATCCGCTAAACCCAGACGCCTCCATCGGACTGCCAGATTGTAAAGCGAGATTCATCACTCCAAAGAATATTTTTCCAATGAAGGTGAGCTTTGTACCATTGCAATCGACGCTTCGCATTCTGGGGAGTGATGTTCGGCTTGTGAGCGGCTGAACGACAATGGAATCCCAGGTTTTTTAACTCTCGACGAACAGTCCTGCTGCTAGAACTAACGCCTGATGAACTTTGGAACACCTGAGTGATTCCAATCAACGAGGAATTGAGATTTTGTTTCACTAACCTTTTCAGAGTTCTATGGCGGCGTTCACTAATTATTTTCGGCCTGCCACTTCGTTTTTCTGCAGTTTCACTGCCTCGATGTTTGCACTTCACAATTGCATCACTCACAGTGTATTTTGGCTTCTGCAGAATGTCCGAAATTTCACGTTTTTCACGAAATTTCACGAAATTTTTAGCGTTATTTTTCCTACTATTTTCATTAAATTTATCATTCTCATATTGTTAGGATAATTATTATTTCTTTACTCTTCAAAAACGTTTGAATCTTGAAAAAATATTTTTCTTTTAAATGTTTTGCAAAACTATTCAAATCTGTTATATATTCGTAAGTTTTACTTCATAGGAATTCAGTTAAATATTGAATAGAGATAAACAAAAAAATTTGGAGCAAAAAACGCTTACGAAAAAAATTCACGGAAAATGTATGAGACCTTCTTGTAAAAAATTATATTGTAAGAATCATAATTAAAATTATGAAGTTATATTACAACGACATCCTCCTGCTTATAAAATACGCCAAGTGGAAGAAATTAAAATGCATCAATATATTTTTACCTATAAGTTTTAAAATTCTCTTATCAAAGTAGTCTAAAGATACAAAATAAGTTTGCACTCTTAATTTGTGTTCTATGAACCGCTTAAATTTTTTATTGACCTTACAAACACGATTATACATATCTACAAGTGATGGGCATTGATTTTCATTCCGTTTCAGGTAAACTAAAAGAAAACATACTACCTACGCCTTAAGAATGACGGAAGAAGCTCGATGTGTTTCTTGACATCGTCTTTACGTTGTCTCCTGCCATGTCTTGGCTCGTAGAATAGTCCTTCTTTTGATTGCAGCAGCCCTTCGAGAAAAAGCTATGTAATATGCTTTTGAGTGAATATAAGTCATGTATTCTTCGATAATACAAATCAGATGAGATTTGAAGCAAGAAATAGTCGTGAAAACACACTTTAAATAAAATATTTTCTTGCAGTCTAAGTAATCCCCACCGCACGAATTTTTGATGATGATCTCCGGCGCATCAAACAGGATATTAGGGCTCAAGGTGGCCATGTGGTAGCGCGCTGGCTTTCGCTGTTGAGGGGACTCAGATCGAATCCTGACACACGCCACTAAAATACCTCCGTGTCTAGTCCTCATATGGATACGTTATGAAGTCAGAGAGGGTGAGATAGGGCTCGATCCCTCCAGATGTTACCCCTGGGGGTGCTAGGTAAAAATTTATGTGTCAGATAGCTAAGACGGACTCTGAACTTTGTGGTGCTATATAAACCTCAGTCGCACACTTCAGGCCTGGAACTTCCAACCAGGGAGAATTATAAACCACAAAAACTAGATATTATTCAACGGGATATTTATCTAATTACCTGTTTAGTATATTTTATAATTGTAACTTATTTGTGTCTAGGCTTCGTTTCACATCACATAAGAAGATTTAGAGACTACATTTTGCAACTACCGAATAGAAAAGTAATGTTTCAATCAAATTAATAAGTAACAGAAAAGAAATGTATAACAATAAAAAAGGGATACTCTAGACAGAATGCAAATTTCCGTAATGTCAGACAAGAGCACTTTTATCAACTTCACCCATTGCATATCATAGCAATTATCTGGCACACTTCTTATTTTCTCTCAGAAATAAATTCAGCTCTATCCTAAAATCTCTCTGCCTCTGAACTCAACATGTAAAATAAAATGCTTTGCATCAAATAAAGTGTTTCCTGTCGTTTAAAGTTCTTCCTTATCATTGGAAACGCAGTGACAAATATCTGACAGCAAGAGGCATAAGTTTTCGATTCAGTCGAGGGAACTAAACAAAATGAACTGACTTTTGTTGTAAGATAAATTGCAATGTTTTGTCTTTTACTTTTTGTGCCATTATGCCGAAAGCCTTGCAGTGTTGTCTCTTAGATTTTGTGAATAAGAGCTGTACAAGATTGACAAACAATTGTGCCTGCACAAAGATAAACTAACGTGTCTCAGTCTTATTCATTCTATTATAGTTACCTTTGTACTTATACTTAAAATTTTTCTTAATATCGGATACTTAACGTTAGAATTAAAGGATCAAAGAAAATATTTGTTCTTTTAAGGATTTCCTATGTCAAATTAGGTAGAAGTAAAGATTAAAATAATTTTCAAAATCTGTTTGTTTATATATATATATATATATATATATATATATATATATATATATATATATATATATATATATATATATATATATGTGTGTGTGTGTGTGTGTGTGTGTGTGTTTGTGTGTATGTGTGTGTGTGTGCATGTGTGTCAAGGATTTAGTGGAAAAATAATGATTACTTTAAATTTAAAGGGGGCTTGGGAATTAAATTATATTCGTGCCGTAATTCGCCTCTAATTTTTCATATTTCAAGACGCGCGAATTGGGAAAGGGAAATTCCCCTTTTCATTATATAATCTTGGCGCGTCTGTAATTTAAGAGTTCGAAGAGGTAGAATTATGTAACTCTCCTTGAAAATATGTCTAGTTTGGGCTCTGAGAATGTGCAGAGAGAGTTGGCGGGCGGAATCGGCCGTGGGATCTAGGAGAGAGCGGGATAGAAGTCAATGCCATCGGACGTATGTTCACCGCGTCTCTAAAAGCGAAACGGCGCAAAATGAACGCGTTGACTTGGAGCTGTGGTTTACATGAAAAGAAATAAATTGGAATAAATTGAAAAAAAATGTGTTCCTGAATAAGATTTTTAAAGTGACATTATTTTCAGGTGTTGTCTTATTGACATGGTATTTTTGTCTAATTAGGGTGATATTTTGAATATTTATAGTGATATATTTTGAGTTAGTGTTATAATGTCTTCCTATTTTTTCTATTAATGAGTGATAAAATACCTTTTGTGGTACTAAGTCAAGACTATTTTGATGTAACTATGAAAATAATTGTAACTGTGTATTTTTAAAACCACTGCTCCAAGTCTTACAGAACAGAGAGATAATCTAGGAGTTGTAACGGGGACAATTTGATTTTACGTAATGGGGTTTTCACTCAGATTTTTGTTGTGTGGGGAGACGTCCCTACTCAGCAATTTTCCAGTTGCTTGATTTGATTGTTTTGCTATTCTGAAGTCTTGCCACATGGAATTAGCTACTCCTTGTGTGCACGCCTTCAGGGGGACGGGAGGGGAGTTGTCAAGGATTTACTTGGAAAAGAATGATTACTTTAAATTTAAAGGGGGCTTGGGAATTAAATTATATTCGTGGCGTAATTCGAATCTAATTTTTCATATTTCAAGACGCGCGAATTGGGAAAAATAATTTGCCCTTTTCATTATATAATCTTGGGGCGTCTGTGGTTAAAGCGTTCGAAGAGGAAGTATTATATAACAATCCTTAAAAAGATGTCTAGTTTGGGCTCTGCGCATGTGCAGACAGAGTTGGCGCGCGAAATTGGCAGTGAGATTTTGGAGAACGCGGGATTTTATCGTTGCTGGTGGATGTGCGTTAGCCGGGTCCACAAATTGAAAATGGCGAGCTACTTGGATCTGTGGCTGCTGGAAAAAAATTAATTGGAATAATCTGAACTGATTACTGCTCAATTATTGATTGGATTACTTCTTGCTACACAACCGGATATACCATGACTGCTATAAGTTGCAAGATGACGGGCGTAGTCTTCCACTCGACACACACACACACACACACACACACACACACACACACACACACATATATATATATATATATATATATATATATATATATATATATATATATATATATATACATACACTCAAGAGCCAAAACATTATGACCACCTGTCAATAACGAGTTGGCCCACCTTTGGCGAGCAACACAGCTTCAACCCGCCTTGGCATGGATGCCACAAGTCCTTGGTAGATGGCCGGAGACAGATTGTACCAGATGTTTAAGCAACTGTCACGCAAATCCGAGATATTGCGAATTAGTGGTCTTTGAACTCTGAGCTGCCATCCCATGACATCCCAAATGTGTTCTATCGGATGGAGATCCGGTGAGTTAGGCGGCCAGGACATTAACTGGAATTCACCATTATGTTCCTGGAACCACTCCAACACAATTTTAGCCTTGTGACACATGGCGTTGTCCTGTTGGAACATTCCATTTCCATCTGGAAAAACAGAGGCCATGTAAGAGTGTAACTGGTCCGCAATGATGTTCAGATACCCTGTAGCATTCATGGTCTGCTCTACCACAACCTCGGGTCCCAGAGACGCCCAAGAGAACGTCCCCCAAAGCATAATACCTCCACCACCGGCCTGTGTATGACCTACTGTACATAGGTCAGGGAGCAACAGTTCGCCTGGAAGACGGCGCATCCTGACACGGCCATCGGCGTGATGAATGACAAACCGTGATTCATCTGACCAGGCAACTTTCTCCCACTGATCCATGGGCCAGTCGCGATGTTCCCGGGCCCAGCGCAGGCGCAGTTGGCGATGACGCTTAGTCAGCAAAGGCACACGTTTGGGACGTTTGCTGCGTAGCCCCATATCCAACAGTGTCCGCTGAACAGTGTGCTGCGATACTATTCTACTTGGTCCTGCATTGTATTGGGCTGTCAGCTGAGCCACTGTCTGGCTCTGGTTTTGCTTCACCATGCGAGACAATCTCCGACGACCTTTTTCTTTGTTAGCGTGTGGACGTCCAACACCATGTCGTCTACTGCTGGTTTCACCGTCATTCATCCACTTTGCATAAGTACTAACAACTGTAGGTCGCGAACAACCCACGAGTCGTGCAGTTTCGGAAATTCTTGTTCCGAGCCTTCGAGCCATTACAATCTGCCCTCTATCAAAGTCGCTTAGATCCGCAGCATTTCCCATCACACACAGAAGTAAGTGAAAGAATGATTCTTCAGACTCTCCAGCAGCAGTTAAATACCACTTCCACCTGATCATGTGCCTTCCACGTCATCCAAGCGAATTCATTGCAAAATGTAGGGGTGGTCATAATGTTTTGGTTCTTGAGAGTTGTGACATGGAATTCGAGTTTGTAAATATATTTTCTTATCTCAGTCTTGATACAGCATTGATTCGGTTCCATGCACATTTTAGTGTAACTGTTTTATTATGTATGTCCTATGATGTATGTGTGTTTGGGATCGTGCCTGTGGCTTCATTTTTTGTACCGGTTTCTGGAAGAAAGGTATGTACCTCCCGGAGGCAAATTTAGCTTATCGTGTAGACGGGTTTTCTGAAACAATATAGGAGTGACTTGAAACCCCTTCTCGGCTGTAAAAAGGTCTTAGCGTCCCCATAGCAACGGCCTAGTAACATTTTTTAGCCAATGAGAGCTGAAAGGTGTTTGTTCGAGGACATAACTGACCTCTGCTCTCCCCGGTTCTAAAGAAGTAAGAAAAAACGTTTCTTAAAAACGTTTCTTTGAAGCATAAGCCGCGACAGGAATTGCACCTCGTGGTGGTCCGATCTATCCTATCCGCCATTTTTTTTCTTGCTTTGCCAATTCCGCTGTTCGACTTAGAAAAACGAGATGCTGAAATTTCATACGAAGGTGGTGGTAAGTCAATATTATTTTGTGTTATATTTATCAGGTGAGAGTACTGTGTTAATTTATGATATGTAATTTGAATTTTATGTGTTCTAATATTTTTTTAATGTATAATAACAATTAATATGATTATTTCTGTAAAAGTTTGTAGTCAGTGTTTAAATTAATGTTAAGTAATATTAAGAGAAATTAAATGGTAACATTAGATAATAAATTTTTGTACGTGTCCTTCAGTTATTCTCAGACATGTGTCAGAGTGTATTTCTCAAATTAGTAATTTAGCAAAAAAAAAAATAATAATAATAAATAAAAAGCCACTATACAAAATATTCTAATTATTATATGTTCTAACTTAATTTAAAAAGTGAATATATATATATATATATATATATATATATATATATATATATATATATATATATATATACATATATATACATATATATACATATATATATATACATATATATATATATATATACATACATATATATATGTATATATATATATATATATGTATACATATACATATATATATATATATATATATATATATATATATATTTATATACATATATATATATATATATATATATATATATATATATATATATATATATATATATATATATATATATATACATATATATATACATATAGATACATATATATATATATATATATATATATATATATATATGTATATATGTATATATATATACACTGCTGGCCACCCAAATTGCAACACCAAGAAAGACAAGAGATATCACAACAAAAATTATTTTGTAGATAACATGTTGACGCAGCTGTTCGCATAACGTTCACATAACGCAGCTGTTCTGCATCCTCTCTTCACGGTGTCTCCAGACTCGAATGCGACCATCGTGGTGTTGCAGACAGAAGCGTGACTCGTCAGTAAAGACAATTTCATTCCATTCTGTCGTCCACATCCTTCTGTCATCGCACCATTGGCGGCGGAGACGTCTGTGGTTCTGCGTCAAGGGTAGACAAAGCAATGGACGTCTTGCTGACAGATCACTCTGCTGTAAACGGCGTCGAATGGTACGCGCAGACACTGGATGATGCGTTACAGACTGCATGTGCTGAGCTATGGTTCGTGATGTGACTGAGCGATCCGTCACTCCCGTGCGCACAATTTGCCTGTCATCACGTGAAGTGGTGCGCTGAGGTGGATGCCATCGAACACGCCGGTCCGTCATATCCTCCTGCATCCAACGATCACATATCTGCATTACAGTTGTTTGGTTTCGTCCAACACGACTACCGATTTCTCTGAAAGATAATCCACAATCTCGGTAGGCCACTATCCTTCGTCTGTTGAACTCGGATACTTGATCAAAACATGATCGCTGTTTTCGACGAGGCATAATTGATCGTTTTTTTTAAAAAAAACCACAAGAAAAACACAATTGCCGAACTTGAAATCGTCGAAATCTCCAAGCCTTAAATAGCGCTTTGAAGTGGCGCCAAAGGCGCGCGTGATGTGCGTCTGCGCTGAAATTCTAATCATTTGCATATCTCACCTCCGCTAATGCATGTTGTAAATTTCATGCTATTTGCATGTTTCCTTCAGGGTGTTGCATTTACAGTGGCCAGCAGTGTATATATATGTATATATATATATATATAAATATATACACTGCTGGCCACCCAAATTGTAACACCAAGAAAGACAAGAGATATCACAACAAAATTTATTTTGTAGATAACATGTTGACCAAGTATCAAATGATAAAATTTATAGACTTCTGCGAAGTGTGGTTCCTGCCAAAATCAGTAGCCAGAGTTGCCGCCATTGTTGGAGATCACCGCTGCCACACGCCTCGGCATTGATTCAAAGAGACTTTGGATGAGTTCGTTGGGTACAGCAGACCAAGCAGCTTCGACACGTTGCCAAAGTTGATCTGCTGTGGCAGCTGGGGATGGTATCTGGGTTAATCGTAGAGCAACCATGGACCACATGTTTTCTATCCGCGAAAGATCCGGAGAGCGAGGCGCCCAGGGAAGCAATTCAATCTGGCGATTGACGAAGAACCGTTGGACAATGCGTGCCACGTGTGGTCGCGCATTATTCTGTTGAAATATGGCTGTGGGCAAGCCCTGAAGGTAAGGAAGGACAACTGGCTCCAACACCTCGGAGATGAGATGTAGCGCTGGCTGTTTAAAGTACCGGCAATGCGTACTAGAGGTGTGCGAGAGTGATATCCAATACCGCCCCATACCATAATACCCGGTGCAGGACCAATGTGGCGGTGCATAACGCAGCTGTTCTGCAACCTCTCTTCACGGTGTCTCCAGACTTGAATACGACCATCGTGGTGTTGCATACAGAAGCGTGACTCGTCAGTAAAGACAATTTCATTCCATTCTGCCGTCCACATCCTTTTGTCATCGCACCATTGGCGGCGGAGACGTCTGTGGTTCTGCGTCAAGGATAGACAAAGCAATGGACGTCTTGCGGACAGACCACTCTGCTGTAAACGGCGTCGAATGGTACGCGCAGACACTGGATGACGCGTTACAGACTGCATGTGCTGTGGTATGGTTCGTGATATGACTGAGCGATCCGTCACTGCCATGCGCACAATTTGCCTGTGATCACGTGAAGTGGTGCGCTGAGGTGGATGCGATCGAACACGCCGGCCCGTCGTACCCTCCTGCATCCAACGATCACATATGCGCATTACAGTTGTTTGGTTTCGTCCAACACGACTACCGATTTCTCTGATAGATAATCCACAATCTCGGTAGGCCACTATCCTTCCTCTGTCGAACTCGGATACTTGATCAAAAGATGATCGCTGTTTTCGACGAAGCATAATTGATCGTTTTTTTTTAAAAAACCACAAGAAAAACACAATTGCCGAACTTGAAATCGTCGAAATCTCCAAGCCTTAAATAGCGCTTTGAAGTGGCGCCACAGGCGCACGTGATGTGCGTCTGCGCTGAAATTCTAATCATTTGCATATATCACCTCCGTTAATGCATGTTGTAAATTTCATGTTATTTGCATGTTTCCTTCAGGGTGTTGCATTTACAGTGTCCAGCAGTGTATATATATATATATATATATATATATATATATATATATATATATATATATATATATATATATATATATATATATATATATATATATATATATATATATATATATATATTTATATGTATATATATATATATATATATATATATGTATATATATATATATATATATATATATATATATATATATATATTTATATATATTTATATGTATATATATATATATATATATATATATATATATATATATATATATATATATATATATATATATATATATATATATATATATATATATATATATTTATATATATTTATATGTATATATATATATGTATATATATATTTATAAATATATATATATATATATATATATATATAAATATATATATATATATATATATATATATATATATATATATATATATATATATATATATATATATATATATATACAGATATACAGATATATATATATATATATATATATATATATATATATATATATATATATATACAGATATACAGATATATATATATATATATTTATTTATTTATTTATTTATTTATATATAAAATTAACTAGCTGAAGTACCCGGCGTTGCCCGGAATTTTAAGAAGGTTTGTTAACCAAAATCAATTTAAAAAATTAACACAGTATAAATTAGCCAAAAAAAAGCATGTGAAATGTTATACATATCTCAGTATTTTGGTAGATGCAGTCTTTCATCATTGTACCACTAAAAGCTATAAAGTAAAAATGTCAAATTGTGGAATGTTTGTTAACCAAAATCAATTTAAAAACTTAACACAGTATAAATTACATAACCAAAAAAAAAGCATGTGAAATGTTATACCTATCTCAGTATTTTGGTAGATGCAGTCTTTCATCATTGTACCACTAAAAGCTGTAAAGTAAAAATGTCAAATTGTGGAATGTTTGTTAACCAAAATCAATTTAAAAACTTAACACAGTATAAATTACATAACCAAAAAAAAAGGATGTGAAATGTTATACATATCTCAGTATTTTGGTAGATGCAGTCTTTCATCATTGTACCACTAAAAGCTGTAAAGTAAAAATGTCAAATTGTGGAATGTTTGTTATCCAAAATCAATTTAAAATCTAAACAATTTAGCAAGATTTAACCTTCTATGTTTGGAGCAAAAGAAGCTGATAAGTAAAACATAAAATATACATACATTTATAATAAACCACTAAAAGCTGAAAAGTAAAAATGTCAATTTGTCGAATGTTTGTTAACCAAAATCAATTTAAAGACTAAACACAGTATAAATAACATAGAAAAATAAGCATGTGAAATGTTATACACCCAAATAATTTTTAAAAAATCCAATATAAAAATATATAAATTTATAATTAACTCCCCAGAATTCATCTAGATTTAACCTTTCATCTTTGGAGCAAAAGAAGCTGAAAAGTAAAACATAAAATATATACATTTATAATAAACCATTAAAAGCTGAAAAGGAAAAAATGTCAAATTGTCTCTTGGAAAGTTAAGAGTTTTAAAAAGTAAAGCTGAAAAGTAAAAATGTCATTTTGTCGAATGTTTGTTAAACAAAATTGATTAAAAAAGTAAACACAGCATAAATAACATTTAAAAAAAAACATGTGAAATGTTATACACATCTCATAATTTTAGTAGATTCAGCCTTTCATTTTTCAAGTTTAAATTAAAAATGTCAAATTGTCTAATGTTTGTTAACAAAAAGTAATTTAAAACCTAAACACAGTATAAATAACATAGATTTAATAACAGTATAAATATCATAAAATATATACATATATAATAAATCACTAAAAGCTTAAGGGGATGGTGGACCTTTCACAGCGATTTTTGAAATTTTTGCCACAGAGATATGAAACTTTGCTTATATATTCATTAAAGTCTAACAATATTAAAACACCTTATAAAATTTTATAGATATTTTAAAAAAAATATTTTATAATTAAAAAATTGAAATTAAATTACCCTTCTTTAAAATGCTCCTTGCGACTCAATTTTAAACTTTTCCCCTTAATTTTGCATTTATATTGCTTATAAATACTTTCTGACCAAAGTTATGTATTTTTTTGTACTTTCGTTGAATAGTTAATTTTCAGGAAATATTTTTACGCTTGTACTCTGAATTTTTTTGAAATTTTTGTACTTTTGTACACTTAAATTAAACTTTGATAACCTTAATGACCTCGAATCCTAAAATGGATACATAACTTTATTTTCATGTATTATAAGAGTCTTTATTATAAATTTCATAAACTTTCGTCAAAAATTATGACGCGAGGAGCATTTTAAAAACTTTCAAATCTGGAAATTACTCATTTTGAGAAAGATACATTTAAAACATGTTTTTTCACCTACCTTTAATAGTAACTTTTGTAAAGCCACCAAGTTTTCATTTTACTTTTCATTACATATTTTAAATGCATTTCATTCCAATATTTACATGTTTTTAAAATATTAATACATCCCCCCAAAAAATTCCAATTTTTGCTCGATTTTTGGTAATTTGAAAGTCCACCATCCCCTTTAAAGTAAAAATGTCTAATTCTCCATATAAATACCTCCATAAATGCAGGATTCTGTAGCCAAAAAAATATATAAATAAAGTATTAAAGTATTTGTTAAAGGCACTGACTGATGAAAAAATTAACAGAAATCTGCAGTTTGGGCTACACGCACCATAAATGCAAGATTCTGTAGCAATAATAGAAACATTCTGTCCTTATTAAACTCCATATAAATCTCTGTTCAATTAAACTGATCCAAATATCATCTGAAGTACCTTCATAAACTATGTTTCTCGTTTCTTGATTCGGGGTACAATATGAATGTTTGTTAACCAAAGTCAACTTAAAAACTAAACACAGTATAAATAGCATAGGAAAAAAACATGTGAAATGTTATACACATCTCAGAATTTAGATAGATTCAGCCTTTCATCACTAAAAGCTGAAAAGTAAAATTGTCAAATTGTCTTTTGGCTTGTGAACTCTGCATGAAAAATTAAACATAGTATAAAAAAGGGATGGGAAATGTCATACACATCAATACTAAAAAACAACGAATAAATTTTGGTTCGAATTTGACTCTTAGTGTGCTTCAAAATAGTTGAAACTCTTGAAAATAGTTGTTCTCAGATGTACGTGCTTCCAAACGTTGATGACCAGAATAACGCTTGACTATGCAGTGAAGAATATTTATATCTGGGCAGGTATGATTTATGAGTACAACAAAGAGACTCGATTGAATTTCTCTTTAAGTTAAATGTCAGATTGCAACTCTATGCATTCCATTTGACAATTTGCTAGCATTATATCTATATCGACTGTAAATAGAATAGAAAACATGCAAAAACAAAAATTGTTTATTTTCCCCGAAGTCCTGAAATCAATTTTAAATTCTTGTACTAAATCGGAAAGTAGGGCTGCGTATTTTATAACATTTTTAGAATTGTGCTTGGGAAATTAAAATAGTAGCATTAAGATTTTTATGCAGTTATAGGCATTTTAGCTAAATTTCAATAAAAATTACTTCAAATTGACCAATTTATAGAAAAAGTATGCTATTTACAGTTAAGTTTTTGTTTCTTTTTTTTAATTTTTAAGTGCTATTTTACCATAAAGCACCAAAAAAAACCTTTAAAAAATCATTTTTTAAAACAAACAAATGGAATAGCTAAACACAAACGTAGTTAACCGTAAATAAATCGCAAAACTGTGCTTAAGTTTAGACTGATTCTTTTTAGTTAAGATATACTAATTTTTATGCTTTTAAAAGTACATCGTGAATTATAAAATTAAGAACAATATCAAATACAGTAACGGATTATTGCTTCTTTTAGGAAACAACAAAACAATGTTTCAAATTCAAACTTGTGTAACTACTGCCACTCGCTGCTACTGTCGTCTGATGAGCAAAAAAAAAAAATAAATAATTCAATATTATTCTGATTTTTCACGCTAGTGGAAAAAATGCCACGCCCACTTTAGAGTCACTTGAAATAATTAAACACACACAAATATATAAATTACACAAAAGGTTTTTTTTTTAAATTCTGTAATGTGTCTAAATCTCCACTATGGAAATATATCGGAGAATTCCATCATTTTAATAAGAAATTTCTAAAATGAAAATAGCAACAAATAACGTCTGTTTATAATCTGAAGACGATGTTAATTTCACTGAAATGTTTTAAAATATAAATTTTAGATAAGAAATATTTAACGCATTTACTACGCATTACATCGTTTCAATAAGAAATGTCTGAAATGAAAATGGCAACAGAGAACGTTTGTTTACAAAATAACACGGCGAAAATAAACGACGATCGTTAATCAAAATGTCTTAAAGTATAAAATCTGACTTGAAAGATTATTATTTTCATTTATTATTCTGGTTTAATATATAACTTGAAACTTTGATTTTATTTATTTTTATCTTTTCGCTCTCTGTCAGCTAACCCTAACGTGGACGCCATATTCAGAGGGATGATGCCACAAAGTGTAACAGCTTACATTTAGTTTCAAAATTGTGGTTTTTTATTAATTAAAAATCAACGGTAATTAATTTCGATTTTTGAAGTTCTTCAGACCCTCGGCTGTTTTTAAAGACGCCTGTATTTAAAATTTCACGATCGTTGCTCCTAAACTGTGGATTTCTATACAATTACAGAGATACAAACATTCATTTTTATATATTAGATATCGGATCATTCAAGTAAGTTTCTAAAATCTAGTAAATAAGTTGATGAAGTCTATAGACTAATCGAACCGTAGATAATAAAACGTTATTGGCAAATAACTAAAATGATTATAAGAGTCAGAATGTTAGTCAGATTGGCTTCCTTATGTTGTATATTTAAATATTTCTCCTTGTTCGGTAGACATAAAGATATTTAATTTTTTTCTTCATTAGGTTCGAAGTAACCAATCCTGCAGCAATACTAGGCTAAAACTTATTTGAAAAGGATATACGTGAAAATGAATAATACTACGTGCAGAAATATGAAACATTTAGGGTAAAATACTGTAATATTGTCTTCTAATAAATCGAATAAAACTATTATGATATTAGTTTATTACATATACTATTCTTAGAAAAAATTTATCCTCTCGTCATAAAACCTCAAGCAGATCACCAAATTATGCAAAACAAAATGACCCAAGCCGAATAAAGCACTTCCTTCGGTTTTAGTCCTTACTTATCGCTAAACGACGAAAAATATCTGTCAGCGAGGGGCATACATTTTCGATGTCGTCGACAGAAATAAATGAAGAAAGAAATTATTTATCTTTTGTGAGCATGATCGAAGTGATTTGCCGCTTCTCAGTCTATCCAGTCATCGTAGCAAAAGTTCCTACGAGAAGAGATTTGTAATCTTATGGTCGCTGAATAAAAGAGTCATTGCTTCTCAATTGAGATTAACAAACAAAATACAAATTAACACATATCTAAATAGCAAGGATTACGATTCATTCAGATTTCATCCGTAATGATCCATGCAAGTGACTGTTAGCTTACGATACGTAAAATAAATTAAGGTTTTTGTTCTAAAGACTCAATCGGTAGCTGAAAAAGCAGCGTAAGAAAACGTAGTTTTTTTCATTTCATAACTTATTGAAAGTCCCTCACAACTCATAAAATGTTTGAAGACTGTGGATATTGTTTTTTAATAAACATTTACAAATTTGACCTCTAAAACTAATTGACACATATCCGGAATGTGAGTATTGTGATTCATTACTTATTTATTCATTAATGATTCATACACGATATTCATACACAAATTTTATGATATTTCACTTAAAGGAAATTAATGTTGCGAATTAACCACCTAACTGCTTGGGTTTTTTAAACCTAGGGTTACGTTCCTCCATAATGGTTGTCCGAAAAGCATAATTTCACATGTCCTGCGTCGCGAGTTTTAATTTTTGCACCCCACCAAATATAAAAATACCAAAATGTGTCAAAATTTTGACATACATACATTCATATACACATATATATATATATATATATATATATGAAATAGCACTGGCGCGGGCCGACGAATGAAGGGCTGAGTGGCATAGTTTTGATTAATGATTCTTCTTGCTTCATCTAATTGAGGTTAAAATGAATGACTTGTCGCCCGTCCGTGCATCACAAATGTTTAAATCCATTCCCTCTTCATCTCAACCCTCGGACACAAATCATAACACAACTTTATCGAACTACATTTTTATTGTTTCCTTTGGCGACTCCTCCGGTATGAATGCAGCAAGAGAAAGTACAGGAATCCGTTCTAATTCTGGATGTCAACTCTTATATAAACTTCAGTCCATCACGTGATTAAAGGGTGTGTCATAATAGTTGATTGGTTTAAAGTTGTTGTTGATGTGCAGAACTGATTTAAATTTGTACTGACGCTGCGCCGCGTCCCTTTACTGAAAAAAGACAGTCATCTTTAATGATATTGCCTAAGGCTGTAATAATGGAATTTAACGCGAATGCCCAAAGGGAATTAAGTAACTTAAGGGATTAAAACAGGGTATGTAATTTTGAATAGTAAAGTGAGGAATTAATAGTTTATAAATGTTAAGAGTGTTGAATTAAGAAATTACTAGTTTTTTATATTATAGAATATCCCCCCGTCCGAGAAGAGGTTGACCTACAATGCCTGCATTGGAGGGCAGAGTCACTCAGCTGAATGAGAAGAATGGGCATTAACAAAAATTTGGAATAGTTTCTTTGAGTATTGTCAGCAAAAGTTAGCTATAGCAAAACAAATTTTAAAAATCACGTGATGAAATGACATGACATTATGAGCAAATTGTAACAACAGTATCAAATTTACTGAAAAATATATATAAAAATCACTAAAAAGAAATACACATAATATTAAATTGAAGATTCTACCTAATCATCAACTGAAAATTGCTGTGCAGGGCGGCCCTCCCCGCACAACAACATCCCAGCAAAAAAAAATCAATTAAATTTAACCAAAAAAAAACTAAGTTATCAAATTTTCATTTTACATCAATTTTACTTTTGAGTCGACTCACACAAATAATAGAATATAACAATGAAAATATCAACATCAACCAAAAAAATGTTAAGTACATGGAATAGAACATGACAATAATAATTTTAAGTTATTGTACTTTCCTCCTCAGCTCTCACAACATTGGGGTGAGTTCAAAAAAGTTTGTAAGGTACACATGGTAGCCTATAGTTCCCTGTCCTTGTTATATTAGCTACAGTATGTTGCTTGAGAAAAGTACAAAAAAATTATCACAGTTCGGCAGGTTCTGTGACCTATCATCTCGCAAGCGCAGAATACACAAAAAAAATCACAATATCTTGACTTAAATTTTTAAAAAAATAGTCCTTTGTAGCTGGTTACATAAAAAAAATCATAGTCTTTACTTAAATCACATTTTCAATAAATCACATTTAATAATATACACATCTTCAATATATAAATTGTATATAAAATTACAGAACATATATTTTGTTAATCAAATAACTCAATCTTGTACGAGTTCTCAGTATATCAATTCTTATTCATTATATCTAGTATTCATATCTTTATATTTCTTATGACTCTCATTTCAATATTCATTTGTTATTCCTACAATATTTACTTGTTCAAAAAAAATCTCTATTCAATATTCATTAGTTATTCTATTCATATTTATTCTAACTTTATTTACTTATTCTCAATACTTTTCTTTGTATTTTCAACTTATTTATTTACTAGTCATTTGTGTACATTTATTTTAATTCTACGGGGATATCCAATGTTTTGTGTTAAAGGTACCTTGTTGTATGTGTGTCACCCAAACTCGTAGTTTCGAATTCTTTAATTCTACCTCAAAGCAGTGAGGGGTTGTGTTTATGTTTGTGTAACAAGTGGGTTTTCTTTCTCCCTATTGTTCTCTGACTAATAAGGAGGAAGAGTCTTTTTAGCCGTACAGTGGACTAACCGTTATTCTCCGACAGGGTATGACCGCTTAGAAAAACAGCATCTTGCATAGTACACAGATGGAGAAAAAGGAAAAATGTGCATATGTCATACCTGTGGGAGTATAATATAGAAATGGGAGGACAAAGGGAGTGGCCATCCCAGCCATGTTTTAGTCATTACTCAAGCATATGGTCTTCAGCACTTTAAGTGAGTGAGTTGATGAATTAAAAACAAATAGCAAAAAAAATTAAATAAGATCTTAAACAGTTGGGACGAAATCCAACGCGCTTCTAGAGGTGGGTGATAGGAAAGTGTATTCAAGGAATAGAAAATTTACTGAAAGGTTAAAGAAGTAGAGTTGTCATAGTCGGTGTTTAA
This sequence comes from Dolomedes plantarius, assembly GCA_907164885.2. NCBI lineage: Eukaryota > Metazoa > Arthropoda > Arachnida > Araneae > Dolomedidae > Dolomedes > Dolomedes plantarius. The sequence continues at coordinate 110,931,743 of OU015495.1, read as the reverse complement.
ATTGAGATAAAAAAAATCACATATAATAGTATTCTTAAGAAGAAAGTTTAAGTAGGATAGTTTTTTTCCAACAGTTTTTATCTTTAGTAGGACAACACATAATTAATTATATAAAATATAAAAGTATAATGATGTTAAGGGGACTCAAGAGTCGTGAGTCCCCTTGAGGAAATAAGTCGAGGAAATAAGGCATATTTTCATACTTTTTGACTCTTTGTAACTATTTCAATTTACTTCCAATATTTCCAAATTTTATGTATACGATAAATTGATGTATTTATTTTAAGAAACAAATTTTCAACTCTCCAAAAATTATAAATATTTTTTTAAATGCTTTAGATATACCTTGTTTTTTAAGCACTTTTATTGTATACTGGCTTGCGCGCAGAACTATGAAATTAATTGTACACTTAAATGTATAATTCCTGTTTTATATTTAAAATAAATAATTCAAAATACAATTGAACATAAAACATTCAACATTAAAATATTTTTTCAATTTTTTTAAAACTGCTCAATATATACTTAAAAATTCCTTAAATTTTTGCATTGATTTACCCCCGAAAAAATAACAAAATGTACAGTGATTGCAATAATTCTAGTTTAGACGCAATAAAATAACATGATTTTGCAGTGATAAAAATTTCATTGATTTATGTTTCATGGTTTTTGAAATATCAGTTGCTGAATGATGAAAAATTACATTTTGAGAAAAATGAGTTTAAAATTTTTCTTACCATAAACTTGATCAGTAATTAAATATTTAGAATATCAATATCTCCCGAACTAAGCGGAATATTTTCATACGGTTTGCTTTATTTTGTTCAGAAATGATCAGGCTTTAACATATATTTTTTCGAAAAAATCGAATGTTTTACAGATTTAAGGGTAGTGAGTCCCCTTAAGCATCACATAGAAAAGAAAAAAAAGTGGATCTATTGTTTGTCATTATTCGTGGTGTAGTTTTAAGTTCTCTGGTGCATTATAGTATCTTAATTTGCAAGTATGGACAATTTCAGAATTTTGTTTGGTGTGAAAGTTTGGTTTATCAATTTTGTATTCAATAGAATCCAAAATACACAACATATGAAAGTATTAAACACACAATAATAAAATACTCCTAATACCAATAATAATAATAATAATACCTTAATATCCTCTATCAATTGCCATAATTTAATGTTAATGTTCAAATTTCAATCTCGAAACTATTATTCTATCAATTGACACAAATAATCAAAATTCTTTTTCCAATACCCATCTCAGTTTTATTAAGTTAACCATGAAATTGATAAACCAAAAAAAAATTTTCTTTTCTTATATCACATTTTGGTATGAATCCTCGCTGTAAAGTTCCTAAATATTCATCATTTGCATTCAATATCTCAAAACATATCTCTCATTATAATATTCTCTTTTCTATTTATTTATTATTCTTCGTTATTTCTATTTCGAGAATTTTCTGGGGCGGATGAACCAAATATAGTATACAATGGTTTTGTTTAATTCTCCAATTGTGGTTTTTTGGCACCCTAAGTCATGTTATAAAGACGTTCCGTTTATATGAAAACTGTAAAACGCCTTTTAACTGTCGACTGAACCTCCGGAAATCTCCTTTTCTTAATTTCGCAAAACTACTCGAGGGCTCAAAATCAAATGCAATATGTCAAACAATATACCTAAATTATAAAATTTTCTTGACGTCTGAAATAATTCCTAAGTTATCCATGCATATATTTTCCAAAATCAAAACTACAAACATCAGATGTTTAGATTTAAAAAGCTCAATTTGAAAACCGCAAAAATTCTAGGTTAAATGAAATGGAATAAGTTATCTTCTTTTTGTGACTGTTTATCAGATTACCGCTGACAAATCAAATTTATAGTCGAAATGGCGTCCAAACGCTCCTCTGTTTACACCAAAGCGCCCGAACACGGAAGTAAGTTAATTTTAATGTTTTTTTCTCTTTTCTTCTCCGGGACGATTTTGAACTGGGTGCGAAAACAAGTACCTATAGAGTTACTACACTCGTTAACATTTCAATTTAACGTAACCAAGATTATTAATTTTCTTAAAACACTAAAATATTCATTACCAGAAAAAGAACACAGAAATATTATAAAAATTACACAGAAAATACACACTTTTAATAAATTTATCAAATATTTCTCAAAAATTTCTTTAAATTCAAATCTCTTATAATATGAAGGAATATACATGTAAAATTCTATCAAAATGCAAATCAAATGAAATACTTTATAAAATCAAAACCATAATACATATTTTAAACCATTGATTTTCTTTACTTTTTATTGATTTATTTTTTATCATAGTTACTTAATTAAATCAATAATTTGAACACATTTATAATAACTTTTATCAATATATAGTAAAATTAAAAAACATTTCAATTGCAAAATTTATTTTATAACCACTCTCTCACCTGTTGACGGGGACTCACCAATGTATTACCATTCCGATCGGTGTTATTTTTTATTATTTAATCATAAGCATTTTTTTGCAACACTGTAGTTATATTCAAAAATTATTTTGATGAAGTTTTTGGCTTGTTTAGTCCCAAGAGGTAAGATGAAAGTTTTTCAGCACAGTGGTGGCACACGACATCCTTTGGCACAATCTGGAATACTTCCACAAAACTCAAGTGTAGATGCGAAAAAATTTGCACATTAGGTTGTCGGAATTTTATATTTGGTGACTCGAAGTTATCCACAACACAACACATGATGCACCGAACACTGACACCCATCAGGATGCGAAAAACACTATAGGTTATCCAAGATGACACCGCAGATTTCACACGCATAAAAACAACACTTTTTCACGAAATCTCTGCCACGAAACTTCGGGAGTTCACACAGGAGTGTCGAAGGCGCACAAAATTTTACGATGTACTCCCAAGGACTCCGTTGGTAGCTTAAAGTAATCCAAAACTGAAACTCCTCTTTGACACAAAAATTTTTCAGATTCAATCAAAGTTCACCGGAGCTCACTTCGTGGGAATCCATTGGATTTTCCCGCGACACACTCAGCACAATATTTTTTTCGAGTAAAGTTATCTATTCAAGTTGAAAGTTAACCATATATCTCACATTTGAAAGTCGAGGGATTTTTGTTTCTGTTGGAATCGACTAACGGCGGCTTAAAAATTACTGTCTGTATCCGAGGGGAGGTCCACACTGCCGACTTACTGTAATAGCACGGGCGCGGGCCGATGAATGAAGGGCTGAGTGGCATAGTTTTGATTAATGAGTCTTCTTGCTTCATCTAATTGAGGTTAAAATGGATGACTTGTCACCCGGCCGTGCATCACAAATGTTTAAATCCATTCCCGCTTCATCTCAACCCTCGGACACAAATCAAAGCACAACTTTATCGAACTATATTTTTATTGTTTCCTTTGGCGACTCCGCCGGTATGAATGCAGCAAGAGAAAGTACAGGAATCCGTTCTAAATCTGGATGTCAACTCTTATATAAACTTCAGTCCATCACGTGATTAAAGGGTGCACATCCCTGTGTCTTAATAGTTGATTGGTTTAAAGTTGTTGTTGATGTGCAGAACTGATTTAAATTTGTACTGACGCCGCGCCACGTCCCTTTACTTAAAATAGACAGCCATCTTTAATGATATTGCCTAAGGCTGTAATAATAGAATTTAACGCGAATGCCCAAAGGGAATTAAATAACTTAAGGGATTAAAACAGGGTATGTAATTTTGAATAGTAAAGTGAGGAATTAATAGTTTTTAAATGTTAAGAGTGTTGAATTAAGAAATTACTAGTTTTATAGTCTCTCTCTCTCTATATATATATATATATATATATATATATATATATATATATATATATATATATATATATATATATATATAGAGAGAGAGAGAGAGAGAGAGATAGACAGATACACATACACATAACACATACATACATATATACATACAAAAAAGGTAAGCAACGATAAGTATTCCTATGTTAATAACCCGCTGTAGTTTCGTTAGACGAGACTGCCTTAATATTTATTTGTTAAAAAGCGAAAGAACGTAGTTTAAAAAATTAAGGCTCTTTTTATTAGCTTTTTCGTCTTTACATATAAATGTGATATGAATTCAAGTAGGTTTACTGCAATAATTAAAGAATTATCGTAATTACGCGTTGAACCCCATGAAGCTAATATATTCTTATATGTTCTCTTTTTCTACACTGACACAGCCGGTAAAAAATTCTACTATTAATGGTATATAATATTTATATTTAGGTGAGAAAATTTAGGTGAGGAAATATTATTAATCCACGTGAAAAAATGTCTTCAGTGCAGTCCAAACAAATGTGACGAGAGAAACAAATCAAAACTAAAAATTGCTCTAAAAATAATGTTATGTATTCATCATCTAGCTATCTATTTCAATAAAGGTGAAAAATCAATAAAATGCATGCAACAGTATTATTAACATTCTACTCTCAAAAGAGTACAATCAAGAGTAAAAAAAAAAAAACTGATAAAAATATTCCTCCAAAGTGATAAGTATTGGGGGAATAACGGGTCACTAAGGATGGCATGATGTATGAATCAGGTGACATGTGTTTTGCCCCTAGAAAGCTGCGATAAATTTTTATATTGAATATTATGGCAATTCAAGATAGCCATAGAAATTAGAATCATGCCCGAACTGGGTTCGGGCTGGGAAAAATTTCATTAGACGTTTTGCACAATCTGGTTTTGGGCAAAGTAGTTACGTGGTTAATAGCATAGTGTAACTGAGCCGTTCAAAACTGAAGCATAAAAAAGGGTTAATTTTCTTCCACAACTAATTTTATGTTCCTTCGCATCATAAAAATAAACTAAATGAACATGGGTTGTTGGGAACCCTGAGTAAACTGTATACCCTAATGCCTAATTAAAATACATATCAACCTTTAATTATTCTAACTCTCCCATAGCATCCTGAAGGTTGGAAGGAAGTTTTTGGAATGAGTTTTTATTCACTCGGTGTGTTAAATACAACGTATTCTGAAAACCCCACAGAAAAATACACCTTCATTCTAACGATCAAGTTCGACCAACTCTTTCTAAGTTTTTCTTTACGTCTCGTACTGTTTTCATTGATTGTTTATTTCCACTTCCCTAACACTATAAATTTGGAGGCATTTGCGTATTCTCCGGATGTTAAGGGAATACTAGAGCAAATCAGATTCAAAAGTTTGTGTGTGTGTATATATCGAACTTCCTACAAAAAATTCCACTGAAATCAGACCTCAATGAATCTGCTTAAACACGTTAACGTCGATTGTCAAGGAATAGTGCTATGTTTTTATTCTTTATGAAAACATAGATGTCTAAGAACTATTAAAATATCTAATTTTTTTTTTTTACTGAAAATGTGTGCAACCCCCATTTTTATAGTATGAATTAATTCACTGTAATGTACGAGCAAAAGCAAAATAAATATATGTTTTTGAACAAATGCTTTCCTCATTACAAAAAATATAAGATTATATATTAATAAATAGTTTCTAATTAAGGTGGAGTAATAAAAGTATTTTTGAATAAATACTTTCCACATTTCAAAAAATATAAGATTATATATTAATAAAAAGTTTCTAAATAGGATGGAGTAATGAAAGTGTTTTTGAATAAATACTTTCCACATTTCAAAAAATATAAGATTATATATTAATAAAAAGTTTCTAAATAGGATGGAGTAATGAAAGTGTTTTTGAATAAATACTTTCCACATTTCAAAAAATATAAGATTATATATTAATAAATAGTTTCTAAATAGGGTGTAGTAATGAAAGTATTTTTGAATAAATACTTTCCTCATTTCAAAAAATATAAAATTATATATTAATTAATAGTTTCTAAATAGGTTAGAGTAGTGAAAATATTTTTGAAGCTCGTAAAACAGTTTGAATTGTAGAATACTAGTCTCGGGATTGTGGGCACAGTGCAAAATCAATTTTAGACAAAATAGTACGAAGTCGATACAAATTCAAAAAGTTGGATTCATTTAATTTATTTAAAAGCTACTATAGAATTGCGCACACAGCCACATAAATGCATTCTACTTATTTTTTGGTTCCCTTTAAAACTAATAACCTACTCTGGAAAATGACACTAACCTCGGGCTTTCTGAAAATTTTTTACGATGAACAAAAGGTCCATACATTTTGTGATGTTTCTAAATAAACCTTCAATTCTTATGTAGTGTTTCCCTGGTTTCTCTGGGCGGGAAGTACTAGCATTTCTTCTAAAAGTGTAGAAAAATTTATAACACTGATTTCCAGACCTAAATCACTTTATTTTTCGTTAGTTGCCACTTCATCTACGGATTCACTGCAGTAAGTTTCTTTTTTTACATTTAGCATTTTTTTTTCCTTTTTGCTTTATAAATTCAACTATTTAGCCCGGATTCTGGCATGATGGTGACCGTTGCACCTTTTACTGTTACTGTGTCCCAACCTTCCCTAATGAGCTAAAACCGAATAAACTTAATTAATTAATAGCACTAAGATACTACTGTTATCACTTTTATACAGTGAGTTTCTGTCTCCTATCAAGTTTGCAAAATTTCCAATAAAACAATGAATATAGCAATGCCTTGGCGACGTTTCACCAAGGAAGAAAAAAAACACGAATTACATAACACCTTTGTGCGTACTAAAAATGCAAAACCATTTTTTTTTCACATTTTTACTGACGCAAAATTGTAAGTACGTCTGTTTAATGAACAGTCATTAAATTCGAGGAACCGACTGTGGAACATGTAAGATCTAAAACACATATAATCATGGGGCAACCTGTCTTCTAACCACCATACTATTGCCTTTTACTTCTTGTTTTCTAATTTTTTTAATTCGACAATTCCATGAAATATATTATAATATTAATAATATGCAATATAGTCAAGCAACTGCTGAAAATATTAACGTTTAGACCTTTACGCGCATGTTCAGATGAAAGAATAAAGAAGAACTTTTAATTTTTCATGCCTTGTTCTGTTTTAATTAAATTATTCCGTCAAGTATTCAAAAATGTCTTTCGTTAGAATTTTCATCTTCAGCGTATTTTACAAATGTACAGGAAAATAACGTCTTTCGTAATTTAAATTTCTGCAGAGGAAAAAAAGGCGTCTAGAAACATTTGTAGAAGACTTAATTTTTTGAACGCTCTCCCTTCATATCTTCATTTTTTATGACATTAACCTGAAACTTTGAAAAAAATACAAACAATCATGCTTCCAAATTAAAAAATATTCTCCATGTAAAAAAAAAACTTTAAGAGTGAAACTGATACTACCTTAAAAAAACTCAAAAAAAAACAAATATTTTGATATTTTGCAAATTAGATAAGAGTAATAACAACTTCCCCTTTGGTGAAAGATAATAGTCTCGCTATTTGAGATGCACCTTAAATTAGCCAAAAAAATTCCTCCTGGTAAAGCAGCTAGAAAACTAATTAAAAAATTTATTCTTTAATTGCTGCTGTTTGGTATTCAAGTACCTATAATTTAAAAAAATCTATGTACAATTAAGATAAGAAATTTTAAACAGAATTGAAAAAAGTAAACGATTCAGTTTTAATTCATTTGCAAAAGTAGAAAATTCACTTGTACCAAAAGTGTCAGCTAAACAGAAATCTCATTAAAACACTAAAATACTTCATTATAAAGAAAATTCATAAAACCCTGAAAAGTAGTCGTTAAAACTTAGCTGAAAAAATTAAACAAACCAAGCAACTTTGCATTTTATCCTCAGTTGTTCAAAAATATTTATTTAACGCAAATGAAAAGGAGTTTGTAATTAACGACACAAAACTGATAAAATAGGGAAAATTAAACACAAACACAATTTAATTAATCAAAATGCTTTACTCAATTAATTATGCAAGTCCTCTCCTACCCTATAAAAATTTAAATGCATAACCCAGTTAAGTCTCTATTTAACAAAGTCTCATCATATCAATTAAAATCTAAAATGCATTATACAAAGGAGTCTTTAATTAACATATTTTAATCATTTCCTTTAAAAATTCTATTAAATTGAAAATAAATTATAAAACAATTCTTTATATAATAAACAGTTAAAAAACTAAACAATAAATTTTTGTATATTTGTCATCAGTTGGCCATTTTAACTCATTAAAAATAAGTGGAAATGAATTGAAAAATTGCGAATTTAAATAGAGAAAATTATTAACGCTTTCAATATGTTATAATATACGTCATGCACGAGAAGCTAAATTTTGCAAAGTACTATCATTTCACTTACGAACTTAAATTTTAAAAAAATTACGGAAGGATAAAAGCTGTAAAAATTTAACCTAATTAAAAGAAAAAGCTATTTGAAAATAACACCAGTTAATGGTTTCACAGAATGAAATTGCTCAAACAATTTCACTTAGCATGAAAGAAAATGACATTTTAAGGAAAATCGAGAAAAGTAATAGAACAATGAACATGACGCCCAAACCCTAATAGATTACGTAAGTGCATTTCTTTAAATTATGTAGGAAGCAAAAGGAAACGTTTTAAATATAAATTAAATAAAGTAAACGGAAACTAGCCATGAAAAGTGGTCTATAGATTTTCACAAGTGTTAAATTGCAAATATTCACTCGTTTGTAACTTATATATTATCCTATACTGAAAAAGAAAATAACTGTTCTTCGTGCAGTTACCTGCAGGAAAATTCATCATAAAAATTTTGACAGTTTGCTGAAGATAAGAATATTGTATGCCCTACACTTTCTATACTAGAACACAAAAAAGTCATTTCTAATAGAATAGTTTCAGATTTTATTATTGAGACAGTTTTTTAAAAGCTCATTCATCATTATTTAAATTTCTTTTTGTTAACCACTGCTATTTAAAATCGACATCAAAATACCAAGATCCATATGGATTTTTTTGATTATAATGTTATCTCCAACACTGGCAAAATTAGAGAAATTTTAGCCTTCTTTAACAAATTTACCTATTATATTTGCCTTCAGAAGTGGACGTACAAAATCACTGTTTTCCAAACTATTTGAGACACCAAAAAATTTCAACACTTTTGTAAGTGGTAAAAAAAAAACGTCTATTTATCTATATTTTTTATTCTGTTGTTGCTATTGTTGTTTCGAATGCCCCTGATCGGAATTATTCCAGACCACATCCATATAGGCTAACGGACTGAGGGGTGCGGATCCAGTTTACAATGGCACCACAAGGGTTGGACTCTGATTTAGCCAGGTGCCACCTCAATTTTGACTGAGCACGCCCAGTGGTGACATCTGGGGTTATCGTACCCATTTCCACCCAATCTGAAATCATAGACAGACTTTTCGGTTTACAGATTTAACATGCCCATATCCAGACTAGACGCGGAGGTATTTAATTGCGTGTGTCGGGATTCGAACCGAGCACCATTAGATACAAACGCCGACGTGCTACCACCATGCTACCTCGGACCTTGTTTTTAATTCCAAATGGATGAATGAGTTAAACAATGACCCTACTATTTATTTGAAGGCATGATTAAAAGTCCTGTATCATAATAAAAATATACTTCCATAAACGTCATTTTAAAGGGTGTGGGCATTGCAATTTGCCCGAAAAGATTAGAAAAGTGGAAAAATTATTAATACATGGCATATCCCATTTTTTTAGATAAAATTATATTTTTCGAGATTTTTGATAAACAATAAATAATGTATGTCGACTCATATGTGAATAAAGTCTTATTGAAGTGACAAATTAAAAGACGTACAGAAACGACAGCATATTATTATATTTTATTGGTAAAATATATTTAAAAAATAATGAATTGATAGTTTAATCGTAGGAATATATTTTTTAACATTAAATCTACAGTATTTAAGAAACTCTTTTGCCTATATTTCATAATAGTAGTACATTTACCCCTGACTTAACGTCTTAGACGTTGTCATAAAAAAACCAGCAAACAGCACGTAAAATGAGCTTAGCTTTTAAAATTTCTGCCTTATTTAAAAGGAAATTTATTGTGTTATAAATATCCCACAGTAAAGTAAATGTACAGGCGATCCAGAAAGATGAAATACGAGTAAATAAAAATTTCGAACCACTGGCTCGGTTGCAAGAATGATGGGAAATTTTTTCTCTTTCCCGTCTCAACCATTATTTCTAAAACCCAAAAGGAAACAGCTTTGTGAGTCGATATTTGTTGAATAAGAGTCGCCAGATTCTTAGTGGTAGACAAACAAATGTACTTAAAGGAAAGATAAATTGGCAACAGCGAAATAATGGTATATTGCAATGCAAGAATACTGACACAGATCGCAAAGACTGTTTATTTGTGGCCGTCGAATAAAAATGTTTATATACATTTCCGACTATTACTTTTCTTGATGCATTAAATATCATAGAGAAAATTATGTAAAATAATTTATGGAAATATGTTTTTCCTATCAATATACTATGATTTTTCGTGAACTGAAATCCTTTTTGAAATCAAAGAACAATAGTTTTTTCATTAAAATCAAAGAATTATTTATTTTTAAAAATATTTTTATTAAAAAAAATGTACATACCCTTCTCAGACCCGAGACAAAAATAAAAGCTAAATATTTTGCAAAAGGTACTTAAATAGTTGTCTAGGTCCTTATGAAGTAGAAATGGGGCGGCATTTAAATTTTTTCTTTTAAAATATAGGGGCTAGGGAGTATGTATCACATGTGATACATCAGGGTCGAGACACTACAATCAGAATTTTTAAAATATTATGCAAGACTTTCAATTAGTTAATTCAGAGTTTGTATATCACAATATATAAAATACGTGAATGCTGCATTAAAAAAAGCATAGTTTATTTTTCATGGAATGATTTAAAACAATTACTTGATGCTGTGAAGCACAGAAACACACTGCATTTTGTACACTGTATAGTGGTTAAGGCCGAGCACTTATAATTTCTGCATCTGCTTCGATGGGTCCTATCCTCAATAATTTCTGGTATATGTATAGCCTCTTTGCTACGTGCTTCTTCATGCGGAATGTGTAAAAATTGTGTAAAAATGTAAAGCAAACACTTCAACTGAAGATTTTAACTCAAGAGATAATGCTTTTATCAACTTTCAAAACCTAACTAAAAAAACTGACATATAAAAAAACGGACAAAAAACACACAAAACACAGTCACAAAATACTAACTAATAATACATCATAGGGATAATACATTATGCTAATAATGCATCATAGGGACCCATTGTATCACATGTGATACAAAAAGTTTAACAAGTTCATATGCATTAATATTTCCGTGAAAATTTATTTTATTTATATAAATAAGTAACTCGTACGTATACAAAGAAAATGTATATTTTAAAATTAGTTTCATATTTATATAATTAAGTAATAAAAAAACTTGTTTCGACGGCGTGCAGACATCGCGCTTTGATCCCAAACACACTACTATAAACACAATCGTGGACAACTACTGGCATCAGTTGACGATAAGAGAAAATAAGATGTATTTCATTTAGTATCACATATGATACAACCGGTTTCAGAATTGTTGCTGCCGTCCAGTCTTGTTAAAAAAAAATATAAATCTTTTGTATCACATGTGATACAAAAGTACCGAGGAGGATACATTAGATTTTTTTCTATATAATACTCGAAATATAACAATGTACACAGATATAAACTAGTATGCACACACATCCCCATATATGCTCACATAAATTTCCAGGCACGCACTTAAAAGTAAAAAAAAAGTAGCACTTAAATGTTATTATAAAAACCGACGTATAAAAAAACTTACATGTAAAACATAGTTTTGGGAGTTTGGTAGCATGAACTTTTACTGTACCATAATACACGTGCCATTTAGATTCCTTTTTCAAAGAACTGAACGTTTTATTTTCGAATCTAATTTACAAACAGAAAAGCACACACACACACAAGCTATTATTGCTTACAGAATTCGTCGAGAGCTACATGAGTTAACTAAATATCTTCGTTTAGAATGGCTTAGGTCATTGCTAGAGCACAACAGAATGAAGGAAGAAAGTCATGGGTAACTACGCATCACTCTTCAAATTTTTTTATTTTAATGCACGGCTTGGATAAAGCTTTTGCTTTAGAAATAATTTAATCAAATATTAAAATGCAAACTTTAAAAATTGTGGAGGTAGGTGGTCGAATCTGGGACTGTCTAGAACGGTATCGGTAGGCATTTGAGTCTTTTTATCTAAGCAGTATCCTGAAGTCTAGAATCCGTGAGCTACAAAAACATTCCAGTTGATTGCCTACGATACGGAAATACTTTGAAGAGGATCCCTATCTCACTCCAGGCCATTATGTCTACCCACGCTTAGGTCGATCGGTTTAGTTTGGTTCGTTACGCTTAACTTTTGCTACACGAGGGATCATTAGACCTTGACCTACGGTTGAAAGCTGAATCCGAACGGATACAAACATCTATGCGAAGAGTACTCGAACCCACTAACTCTGGTACCGAATACCAGCTCCCTAGACATTCGGCCATCGTTCCACGCCTAGGTTGAAGAGCGTGATGTATAAGTTAGGTTAGCCCGAACAGCCTTTAAGCACAATCTAGAACTCCCAAATCGTCTTCGGGTGTTATAGGTTAATAGTCACATTCTACAGGGTGGCTAATAAATACTGTAACACTCCAAAAAATAAGAGTTAATTTTAATCATTTGGAAAAACAATTTATCTATCTATTTGTGTGATTGGCAACTTTTTGTAAACGCAGACGATTTTTGTTTAAAGTAAAACATGTAGAATATTTTTAAAGATGGAAGCCAAAAGGTTAATGGTTAAACAGCTTTTTGATCGCGAATTTTCTACAGGTAAAATATTTAAGCAATTAAAATGCCTTGGTTTTAATAGGACGTTTATATATAGGACTATAAATCGATTATTTTATACCAATAGCTGTAAAGATCAACCAAGGTCCGGTCGTCCACCCACTGTTCGTACAAAAGAACGTATCAAAAGAATTCGTGAAAAGATACGAAGAAATCCACAACGTTCTGCAAATAAAATGGCTGCAGAAGAGAACATCAGTCGCAGAACTATGCAACTTATCATAAATGAAGACCTGGGTTTTCGCCCTTATCGCAAAAGAAAAGTTCAAAGTTTGACTACTGCACAAATAGTAAAAAGGTTACAAAGATGTAAGAAATTGCTGAACCGGCACGGTAGCAAAAGTGTTGAAAAAATAATTTTCTCTGATGAGAAGCTGTTTTGTACAGAACAAAGTTATAATGCTAAAAATGATGCTGTATATTCAGCAACCTTCGAGGATATACCTGAAAATCTTCGAACTGTTAAACTCTTTCAGAACAAGAATTCTGTTATGGTTTGGGCTGCAGTGTCACACAATGGAAAACTGCCTCTGAAATTCATCGATAAAGGGGTAAAAATCAATGCTGAATATTACAAACAGGAAGTATTGGCTACACGTTTATTACCACATGCTAACAGATTGTATCCCAAAAAGAATTGGATATTTCAGCAAGATTCTGCACCGTCCCACCGATCCAAAACAACACAGGAATGGCTCCATGCCAATTGCCCGAAGTTTATCAAGCAAGAAGATTGGCCACCTTCTTCACCAGATCTAAATCCTTTAGACTATTGCATTTGGGGGATTTTAGAGTCTAAAGTAAATGCTAAGCAGCACAGAAGTTTGGACTCCCTCAAAGCTTCCATACGGAGTGAATGGGACAAATTACCGCATAAAATGATTCGTGCCGCAATAGGACAGTGGCGTAAGAGATTATCTTTAGTAATCGATAAAGATGGCGGTCGATTCGAGTAAAATTATTTCATGGTAAACTTTCATGTATAATGTTCATAATATTGTTGTATTTTCCATTTTCTATTTCATCTGTGTGTAATTAAATGATTCGATATTTGTCACAGTATTTATTAGCCACCCTGTAGAAACAACATAAAATAAAGTAGCACGGATGTTTTAGTACAAACATAAAATACTGATCTTAATATTTACCGATTCGATTATCCTCGAAATAAGTACCTGCCGCATTAAACAATATTTAGAAATAAAATTAAATGGAAAAAGTGCAGTAAACGTAGTAAAGAGATAAAAACTGAAACCCTCAAAACAACCACGTGACAAGAAAACTTAAAGGTTATCTATACTAATATATAAAGAGAGAGAGCGGATTTTGTATGTGGAGGGTAATCTCTGGAACGACTGCACCTATTTGAAAAATTCTTTCACTATTTGAAAGGTACATTATTCCAGATGGACATAGGTTATATATTATGTATATATGATTAGAAAGAAAGTTAGGGGCCTAAATGTTGAGCTGATAATTCACCTTTACAACATTTACTTTGTCAACCATAGTCAAGTAACCATAGCAACACATCAAACGATATTTTCATTTATTATCAGTAAAACATTTAACATTTGAATTTTCTTTGACGACCATAGTCAAGTAACCATAGCAACATATCAAACTACATTTCCATTCATTATTCGTAAAACATTTAATATTTTAAAGATTCAAGTGGAGGAGGTATTGATAAATATAAAAAGGATTTTTGAAATTGGCAACGTTTAAGGGTTTATTGAAGAAAATTACATTTAGAACTACGCTTTGTATTGAAAATTAAAGATAAAAAAGATCTATAATTTATTAGCTATCAACAGGAAATTTATTGGTATAATATTAAAGAACTTTATTTAACCTATAAACTTTATGTTTTTGAATTTATGTACAATTTTATGCACAATTTGGGTAAATCAAACTTGAATTATTGAACTTTATTCAAAAATCAGTGTGTTTCATTGAAACTGTGAAATTTATTATTTCGAATAGACCTAGGTTTGTTCCTTTGTAGTGAAAAAGTATTGCTTCAATTGAGCTGAAATTTTGTATAGATATAGTTGATAGTTCAGCTTAAAACATAGGCATATTATTTTTTGAAAATCGGACCCCGGAGTTTTTTAAATTAATGTTTTAATGATTTTGCCTCTAAAAGTTGCTTATTTCGACAGCTTCCGCGGCTATCCTCCCTGACAGCGAGACTATGCGGCAAAATCGTACCAAAATAGGCACGCGGGTGGCTCCGGACACGATTCAGTGTTTGACGTAGGCAGAGTTTTGAATTTTTAATTTTAAAAAAGCTATTAAATTATTTGTGACAATTTTGGTGCTTTTTCCGTGTTTTTTTTGTGTGGACTCTGTAGCGGATAGGCTATTGGGCCGAATCTTATCAAAATCGGCATACGAGTGGCCCCGGACACAATTCAGTGTCTGGCATTACTGTTTCCAATAAAAATTCTATTTGCCATCACCATCAACAAATCTCAAGGTCAAACATAGAAATATATTGGACTTGACTTACAGGAAGATTGCTTTACTCATGGACAATTATATGTTGATCTCTCTAGGTCAGTAAATGCAGAGAATCAATTTATTTTAAAAATTCAAAAAAACGATAAATGTGGCATAGCATGAAGTTTTAAAATAAATTATACCTACCTAATATCTACTTAAGATAGATAATTGTTCAATCCGGACAAAGTCGGGACGGGCTGCTAGTATATATATATATATATATATATATATATATATATATATATATATATATATATATATATATATATATATATATGTATGTATATATATAAGTACGTCCACCTTTCTAAACTATAAAACTGAAAATTTCAACGAAACCTTTTTATAGGTGAACCACGCGGAAAATTTCTGGAAGTATCTTGGATGCACAAGGCGTTATCCAAAATGGAACTGATCAGGAAATGGTATAGACAGACATAAAATGACCGGCTAATGTACAGTTCTCTATTTTTTACTGATACTATCACCTTCGATGCATTCAAGTGTTAAATCAACTTAAAAAAATAGCAAGGGAATTATTAATTATAAAATAAAAGGGCACTTTATAAGCCTTCTGCGTGTTTGTGTGTTTTTATCAGTTATACATTTAGGAATGTTTACATTCATTCACTGCTTTTTCTTGACCAGAATTACTCATACCTCATGTTGAAAACATGTCTATTATATGTATATACATACGTACATATATATATATATATATATATATATATATATATAATTCTTTTTAAATCTTTAAATCCCAACAACTTTTTTCTCAAATAAAATATAATTTAGTATAGTAAGACCTTTTTTTCTGAAACCATGAAACTAATTTTGAATATATTTGATATCTGTTCATAAAATATCAAGGCCATTATAGGTACAGAAAATGTTATTATCCTTTTTGTAATCAATCCAAATTGTCCATAGGAAATCATATAAAAATTTTAGTGTTGAGAACTTATTCTCAACCAAATGTCCCTCAAATTTAATCTTTCAAGGGTCATTCAACTTAATACTTTTCTAGCGACTATACCGTTACTTTAAAGAAAATATTTATCCTCTTTATTTTATTAAATTTCGATCATCTAATCTTTTAAACAATAGAAAGACGTAAAAGCCATGTGTTTCCAATTGCTACATTAAAACACTTCAAAACAGGCAGAGAAAAAAGTTTTTATTTAACAGTTAACGATGGGGTAATATTTACAATTGCTTTCTGACTCAGATATATATTTTCAGTATTTACTTCATATTACTGTATGGATATTATTTAAGCTGTTGTGTTTATTTCTTCATACGACAAAAACAAATATTCGGAAAAAGTCTCAATTGAGATTTTAAACGATTTAAACACTCTTCTTTTTTTAGGCACTCCAAACAATGTGCTGCTGTAAAAAGTCACCTGGGTGGGTAAAGGAAACGTTGCCACTTATTGCAACAAAAAAAAACCTGAGAAAATAGAAATATGGGGCATGCGGAGAAACTCGAAAAAGCAAGAAAGTTAATGGATGAGAAAGAAGATAAAAGAAGAAAGAAGAGGGGTTAGTACAGTACGAAGTGATGAACGATACAAAAAAAGCAAGAAAAAAAAATGATAATATAAATGATAAAAATGAAAAGAATCTATTGACATAAAAAATATAAAATTTAAATCTTAAATAAATGCGAGTAAAATTTATTAAAACTATAAGAAAGAAATAATGGAGAAGTAATCAGGAAGAATTAAAAGAAACTGAAAAATTTAAAAAATAAAGGGAGAGAATATATATATATATATATATATATATATGTGTGTGTGTGTGTGTGTGTGTGTGTGAGTAAAAGGAGAGGTGGGTGTGTTAAATTAGTTTAGTAAACCAAGAACTAACAAAATACAAACATTTAATTGAAGACAATTACAAATACAAGAAAACATATTCGTCGTTGAACATATTACATTGAAGACATCTTACTACAAACATTAACAGCGTTAATGCCGTGTTATAACGGCATTTCAGGAGCTACACGTCGTTCTGACTTAACCGCTTGCTCGCATAACCTCGTCAACGTCTTTCTTACAAGCTCTTTTTAAAACAGTTAGGGTTCAAGAGGTAAAGTCCTTTGCACCTTTAGGTGCCGCCATCAGGCAGTAGTGGTACGAATACTTTTCACGCACACACACATACACACATCTATATACACACATATACACACTCACACACACATATATACATACACACACACATACACACACACACACACATACACACACACACACACACACACACACACACACACACACATATATATATATATATATATATATATATATATATATATATGTAACATGCCAACACAGTCCCATGTTAATGGAAACCAGAGTCGACATGTCACACCTCAGGAATCTGTAGTCATGACCAAGAATTTAGGAATCTTTTCATTTAAATAGTACTTTTATTATCCGTTTCTTAACATCGATGACGGCGGTTTACTAGGCAACAGAGCCACGCCAAAATCTGCTCTTCGAGGTATGCTGGAACTTATATAAACTTCATTCCATCACGTGGCTAAAGGGCGTGATTTAATAGCTGATTGGTTAAAAATTTAGTGTTTATGTGCAAATCTGAATTTTTTAGATTCCACGCCGCGTCGCGTCCAATTTCGTCAAAAAGTTAGTCATCTTGAATGATTTTGCCGAAGGCTGTAACAATGGAATTTAACACGAACGCCCTAGGGAAAATTAAGTGCTTAATAAGTGTCGTGTTGCCTGTCTTCAAATATTTATTTTTAGGGCGTGATTCGCAAATTTTTTGGGTTAGTACAAATTATTTATAAGTAATAGATATTTGGGTGCGTTGTGTTTTTAAGATTTATTTGGTTAAATACAACCCAAAGCTCAAGACAGATTTGCAACCGAACAGGTCAAACAAACTTTGCTTCTAAAACCTTCCTTAGATCAACTATACAAAACAAAGATGACTGACTCCAATGTAACAAAATAAAATTGATTTATTTACAACCTTATCTATTTACAATTTAACTCAAAACCGAATCACCAAATCTTCGTACACAGTTTACACATTCTACTAATCTTTTAGCATTTTCTCCTCGATTCATATCGCATGACATGTATTTAATTAAACCTAGGCCGTTTGGATTCAGGGAGCATAAATTTATTTGTTTTACCTACGGCAAAGAACTACTCTCTCTCAAAATCTATATTTTAAGAAAAAAAACAAACATTGATCCCGCACTAAATCATTCAAATTTTCGATGTTGGGTCTGAACAAGACAAAATGATTAACACTCACTCAATTGGATGCTAACTGCACTGGAACACGGGTGTCGATCATCGAGCATGGGGTCTCCTTTCTTCTTTCTCGGGTAGCAGGCATTCAACATCTTTCGGCTGTCGTGGGCCTTCTTGGCTGTGTCGTGGGCCTTCTTGGCTCTGTTGTGGGCTTCTGAGCTCTGTCGTGGGCATCTATCGTATATTTCTTCCGCGCTTTTCAAAAGATGGGGGTAGTTGTCAGGTACTTGATGTCCTCAAGCTCTCTCAATTGAAAACTTTTCTAATCTCCGGGACGACTCAATAGGAACTCCAATGTGAAGGCGCAATTCTCTCCACACCTACTCTCAATTATTTATTGGTGAAGGCAGCAACCAGATTTTCATCATCAGCAAAACAAACTCTCGTATCAGGATCATGAGGCTATGATACCGGGACACATCAACCGTATCTCTGCTCCGCTAAACGACATATTTCTTCGGGAAACTCCCGGGCAAGCTCAAATTCTCCTCGACAGTTAAAATAACAACACTTCATCACCTGCGATGCTAAGCACCGGTAAGAGGGAACCCGGCCTTGCATGCATAAGTGAATTCCCGGAAAAAACTCTAAGTCTTCTATTTATTTATTTATTTTTAACAATGTCCACGCCTTCTCGTAACTCCTAATCCATTCAGGAAAGCTTTCAAAAATCCACCACTTAACATCAATTTTCATTTCTTGGATTGGATAATCCCATAACCCATGCACGCCTTCCTTGCGTCATGAAACAGACCACCCAAAGTCCAGTCCACGTGTTTTGCGGTCTACCTCCCAAACAGACCCAATAAATTTGTTTACAATAGGGTATTTTAGTTTAATGTCAAACCCTGGTGCCATCTCCTCATCTGCGTCTGCAATCAATCTACCCCCTATCGCTCACCGTCGCTTTTAAATTGGCTGATGCGTAAAGACGACTGTTCCGTCCTCTAATCAAAGGCGGCTTCCTAGCATTCTAACCAAAATGTGATGAATACAGCCTTCGATCACTTTATCTCTCTAAAAAATTTAATTTTTCTATAAAATCGAAAGCGCTTCATCACAATAAGATTAAAAAGGGGTATGTAATTTTGAATAGTAGAGTGAGGAATTAATGGTTTTTAAAAGTTAATAGTGTTGACTTTAGAAATTACTAGTTTTTTAATATTATATATATATATATATATATATATATATATATATATATATATATATACACTGAGAAGCCACTTTATTAAGACCACCTGACACTTTTATGCAAATCAGCTATTGCCTAACAGTGTTGCCGCTGGAGGACGAAATAGCTATAAAAAGGAAATGCAGGACACGTGAACCATCAATTGCACTGTGTTGCTTGCGAAGATATGGGTAAAAAACATTATTTAACTGAGTTTGAACTCGGGATGATTGTACCCGCTCGAAGCGTTAGAACCAGTATCAGCATAACGGTTGCACTTGTGAAGTGTTCGAGAGCAGCAATTATTAATCACACGGTGCACCAGATTACATTCACAGCAAACCCTAAGTGGCAAGAAATCGAAAACTTAGGACCAGTAAAACAAACATATGACCACCTGATTTGGTGGCTCGAGTTTTCAAATTGAATTTAAAATAACTCATGGAAGATCTAACAGTTCATGGTGTACTTGGAAAATCAATAGCTGATGTCTATACGATAGAATTTAAAAAACGTGGACTTCCACATGCACATATTTTAATTGTTTTAAGAGCCGAAGGCAAGTTTTTATCGGCTTAACATATTGATCGTTTTTTGTGTACAGAAATTCCAGATTGTTTTCTGAATCCACGTTTGCATGAAATTGTTAAAAGATGCATGATGCATGGACCATGTGGAATAAACAATTATCGAGCTCCTTGCATGGAAGGCATTAAGTGCAAGAAAATGTTTCCCAAACAATTTCAAAATGAAACAACAGAAAATGTTATTGGCTATCCTTTATATCGCAGACGCTCTTCAGGAATAACAGCTGAGGTACGAGCAACTATAATGAACAACTGATACGTTGTGCCCTACAATCTATACCTGATGTTGAATTACAATGCACATATAAATGTGGAAGTTTGCACTTCTCTCCGTGTAGTAAAATATATTTACAAATATATTTACAAAGGATTTGACTGTACAAACATGGTTTTGACTGCTGGAGAAAACGTAAAGAATGAAATAGCAAACTATATTGATGCTCGATATGTCAGAGCACCTAAGCAATGTGGCGATTGCTTGAATCCAAAATGCATGACCGTTCTCATGCAGTGATTAAATTGCTAGTTCACCTTCCAAATCAACAAAGCATTATTTTTGAAGCAAGACACGAAAAGGAAGTCTTAGAAGCTGCACATTAGGGTGGAACGAAAGAAAAATTTTCTTAATTTCAATATGCTCTAGTTTTCAAAAGTTGCCTTTTAACAAAATAAAGACGGAAATTAAATATTAGCGTAATTGGTGCATGTTTTCAGTTGGCGCAAGAAGGGCAAACTTTTGGTTTTTATTAAATTTTTGATAAATTTCGCAATTATTTTGAAACTGAATACACTTGTAGTACAAAAAAGTACCAAAATATGTAATTTAAACATTCCTTTTAGTCAGGAGACCTACTAAACGGATTATATAATACGTTTTACTTCATATAAAAAATAGTACACATAAAGGCACTTAAGGACGAGGTACTTAAAAGACACTCGGACAATACGGTGGAACGAAAAAAAAATTTTTTTGGAATTTCAATATGCTCTAGTTTTCAAAAGTTGTCTTTTAAAATTAAAATTAAGAATATAAAATCTTTTTGCTCTACTAAAATAATGCCGCAAGGACTTCAAAATGGATATTTTTATGAAAAAATTATTATATTTGTATTTTGTTAATTTCTTTTATAGTATATTAAAATAATGTATATTTTCTGTAAATAAAATATTCAAAATATGATATTTTGACAGAAAACTTGCATATTCTAAGTATTTCTAATTTTTAGATGCCATAACAGAAGAACTGATTTTATGGAATTTCGCGATTTTCATCATATTAATTTTACAGTAGCATATTCTTATAATACACATTGGAATGAAAGAAAAACAATTTTAAATTGACGGACCTTAGTTAAAATAAACATATCACACTTATTTAGAAAAATATTAATGTAATGTCTATTAAGGCAAAACGTTATTTTGAAAGAAGTATTCATGTTTTTCAAAAGTCCATATTAATCACACATGGTTCCCATTACTTATTTCACTGACACATTGAATTGTTTTTTTGTTTCAAATTTTGGCATTATATTTTGAGAATGAATTTTGTTTTTATCAATGCATCTCTTACAGAAGTACCACGAACGAACAAGGATGACCATGTAACTAATTTAACAATCGTTTATACTACTTGTGTGCGACATGGAATGTTGTTGAAGTCAATAATTTAAATGAACTGCCCCTACGTCACCTATTTTGTTTCCTAGAGGGAAAAACTAAAAGTCCAAATGAATTTGGAGGAGAAATAGGTAAACAACTAGAAAACTGCTATGAACTTCCAGTAATTAAATTTTCACCTATTGAAAATAACATTCCATTACTAGAAATTAAGGATGATTTAAGTGTGGACCCAAAATATTTGTTAGAAATGTATAATTCAATCTCTGTTGGAAAGTGCTCTTCTGATTTGTCCATGAGAAAACCAGAAAAATTTTCTCATTTACGATGGCTTACATTAGCAAACCTAATACTTCGCTTGTATGTGGGAACAGAATGTCCTGCAAAAAATCTCCGAATACTGAATGAATACATTTTGAAAGTTTATTCACCAATTTTGTTTAACATAAAGCTGAAACCAATTTGTATCCGTGGATCGAAGCACTTGGGGAAACTTGTAAGCTATTCACGTTACCTCAATCAGACTCTTAAAAATGTAATTGACCCTGTCATTCAAAGAAATGCATACTTTGCCACTTCTGAAAATCTCCTCCTTTGACTGATATTAGACGATCGCAGTCATGTAAGAGAGCTTGGATTACACCGGATTCTAAAAGTAAGGGCGGAAAATGAAGGAGGCATCAGAAAGAATTTAGTTCCACGTATAAACTTTGATGCCAAGGATTATATAGATATGACTGAATGGAATGATGTTAAAGTAACAGAACCTCCTATGACGAGGAATGTTTCTGATGACAAACTAAAACAGTTTATAAAGGAAGCAAAAGAATCTGATCACGAGAAACAAATTATTGACTTCAACAACATTCCATGTCGCACACAAGTAGTAGAAAGAATTGTTAAATTAGTTACCGGGTCATCCTTGTATGTTCGTGGAACTTCTGCAAGAGATGCATTGATAAAAACAAAAATACATTCTCAAAAGATAATGCCAAAATTTGAAACAATAAACAATTCAATGTGTCAGTGAAATAAGTAATGGAAACCATGTGTGATTAATATGGACTTTTGAAAAACATGAATACTTTTTTCAAAATAACGTTTTGCCTTTATAGACATTACATTAATATTTTTTCTAAATAAGTGTCCTTTTTGAAAATTTTGTTTATTTTAACTAAGGTCTGTGAATTAAAAATTGTTTTTCTTTCATTCAAACCTGTATTATAAGAATATGCTACTGTAAAATTAATATGATGAAAATCGCGAAATTCCACAAAATCAGTTGTTCTGTTATGGCATCTAAAAATTAGAAATACTTAGAATATGCAAGTTTTCTCTCAAAATATCATATTTTGAATATTTTATTTACAGAAAACATACATTATTTTAATATAGTATAAAAGAAATTAACAAAAAATACAAATATAATCACTTTTTCCTACAAATATCCATTTTTAAGCCCTTTGCGGCACTTAAAAATACTTTAGTAGAGCAAAAAGATTTTATATTCTTAATTTTATTTTTAAAAGACAACTTTTGAAAACTAGAGCATATTGAAATTCCGAAAAAAAGTTTTTTTCGTTCCACCGTGATGTCCGAGTGTCTTTTAAGTGCCTCGTCCTTAAGTGCCTTTATGTGTACTATTTTTATGAAGTAAAACGTATTATATAATCCGATTAGCAGGTCTCCTGACAAAAAGGAATGTTTAAATTACATATTTTGCTACTTTTTTGTACTACAAGTGTATTCAATTTTAAAATAATTGCGAAATTTGTCAAAAATTTAATAAAAACCAAAAGTTTGCCTTTCTTGCGCCAACTGAAAACATGCACCAATTACGCTAATATTTAATCTTCGTCTTTATTTTGTTAAAAGGCAACTTTTGAAAACTAAAGCATATTGAAATTCAAAAAAAAGTTTTTTCGTTCCACCCTACTGCACATTCCAGAAAAACTAAACTTGAATCATGGTTCAAATTAAACCAAACAGATCCAAAAGCACATCAAATGTTGTACACTGACATTCCTTACAACTATGTTTACGTTCGTAATAGCTGGCAAAAAAGACAAAGATGCAAAAACAAGATAGTCGTAAGAATGTTTATTATTAGTGTTAAAGAAGAAGAAAGATCCTATTTGAGAATGCTACTGCTACAGGTCCCTGGAGCTACAAGCTTTGAATTTATCAGAACTGGGAACAACTTAGTTTCTGATACTTTCAAGCAAGCAGCTTTCCACAGACATTTATTGGACTCAGATGAGGAATGGGATTTTTGCTTACAAGAAACTTCCACATATCAAATGCCGAAACAACTGCGTCAAACATTCGCATTTATCCTTTGTTTCTGTAATCCCACAAATGCATTCCAGCTGTGGAATAAATACTCTAATGACATGTCTAGCGAATATTTAAGTAGCAACATAGAAGCAGATGCATTAAACTTAGCTCTACATGATATCAACTTTACACTTATTCAACATGGATTGTCTTGCGCTTCATTTGGTCTTCCAATTCCAACAGGAAACGCAATTGAAGTTTTATTTTACATCCAATGTGATGAAAAAAAAAAGAATACAGAAAAACTCTTAAGATCACTTAATGCAGAACAACTTGACGCTTTGAATAAAATTAAATTATGTATTGACAACACAAGTGATGAAAACAGATATTTTTATTTGGATGGTCCAGGAGGTTCAGGATTTGGATGGTTCAGGAAAAACTTATCTACACTGATGTAAGAAATTGAGAGAATTTGCACACTTGGTCGATTATCTCTAGAACTACTGTACCGATTTGAATGAAATTTGATATGTACATATATTGATACAATACAAAACAAATAACTGTTCAATAATTGTAATACACACATATGATCATGCGTAACACTCGTTGGAGTCGGAAAGTATGAAACAGCGGTTACAGAATAACCAAAAAAAAATTAATAGATGGTGTTATTTTGCAGCAATTGGTTAATTTCAAATTGTAACAGTAAAAATGAGTAACCACCAACGTTTAGATGATGGAATGAGGTAGCGAATTGTGGGGAGGCTAGATGCAGTCCAATCTCAAGTCCAAATTTGTAGAGAGTTCAATTTAACGCCCAGCGCTGTGTGTAACTTATGGAAACAGTTCCAGGGTACCGGATCCATCGAGAGAAAGCCTGGGCAAGGTCGTCCAAGAGCCACGACGGCCAGAGAAGATCGCCATTTGTCGATTATAGCGAGGCGTAACAGGAGTGCTACAGATTCCCAGCTCTCTCGTGACTTGTATGCAGCCACAGGAACCGGTGTATCAAGGGTGACTGTTTCCAAAAGACTTCATGAGAGAGGTTTGTTTGCAAGAAGACCTGCTGTTTGCGTCCCGCTCACTTCTACGAACAGAAGAATCCATTTCTCATGTTGCAGAGAGCATAGAGATTGGAGTATGGATCAATGGGCGACCATTCTCTTCACTGATGAGTCCCGGTTCAACCTAAACACCGATTCTCGCCGTACGTTCATATGGAGAGAATCAGGGACCCGCTACCTACCCTCCAATATCCACGAAATCGACCATTATGGCGGAGGAGGTGTAATGGTCTGGTCAGGCATCATGTTGAAGGGCCGCACACCTCTCCATGTCTTTGAAAGAGGCACTATGACTGGTGTGAGGTATAGGGTTGAGATCTTCGAGCCCCGTGTTCACCTTTTCAGGGGTGCAGTTGGCCCTGAGTTCATTTTAATGGACGATAACGCGATGCCACATAGAGCTCTTCTGGTCGACGAATTTCTAGAGAGTGAGGATATTCGCCGGATGGATTGGCCAGCCAGATCTCCAGACGTTAACCCTATAGAGCATGTCTGGGACGCTCTGGGGAGGGCAATTGCAACTCGTAACCCCCTCCGAGAACCATCCAGAGAATGAAAACAGCGTTGCTGAACGAGTGTGACCAATTGCCACAGGAAATGATAAACTGCCTTATTTCAAGTATGAAATCACTCTGTGAGACCTGTATATCTGTAAGAGGGGACCGTACCCCCTATTAACCCATCTATTAACCCATTTCTTTGTTTATTTTGCAACCGCTGTTTCATACCTTCCGACTCCAACGAGTGATACGCACGATCATGCGTGTGTATTACAATTATTGAATGGCTATTTGTTTTTATTGTATCAATGTATGTACATATCAAATTTCATTAAAATCGGTACAGTAGTTCTAGAGATAATCGACCAAGTCTGCAAATTCTCTTAATTTCTTACACCAGTGTATATTCAACTCTACTCTCTTTCATTCGAGGAAGAGGACAAATTGCACTACCATTCGCAACAAAATGGTATTGCCGCAACACTTCTAAAAGGTGGACGAACTGTTCATAGTGGATTCAAGCTACCAGTTCATTTTATCGAAACATCTGTTTTATCAATGAGAACATCATCTCCAGAGGCTGACAATCTGCGTCAAGCAAAACTCATCATCATTGATGAAATTACAATGCTAACAAAATATGGTCTACGCTGTATTGACATAGTTTTACGTGAAATTATGAACATCAACAGACCTTTCGGAAGTAAAGCTATTGAGATCGGAGGGGATTTCAGGCAAACACTTCCAGTAATCCAAAGAGATACTCCAGCAGATGTTATCGAAAGCTGTATAAAATCTATCCCCATTTGGAACATATTCACTCACCTAACTCTCACAACAAATATGCAATGCGAAGGACAAATTCAACACAAAATGTGGCTGTTAAATATGGAATCAGGATGTCTGTCACAAATACAAGGATTATCGTCGGATTCAATAGAAATTCCACAGGAAATGATAACTAAAAAAAAAATTATTGAAGAAATTTACAGCAAAACATTGAAAACGTGCAAATAAAAGAACTTGAAAGGAGAGTCATTTTAGCTCCAACCAAAAATAAAACTCTTGAAATGAATAATTCTATAATTTCTAAACTAAATGGAGAATATCATATATATTACAGCTCAAATTCATTCGAATCTGAAGATCCAAACGATGCACTTAATTATCCTCCTGAATTTCTGCATGAATTAACTCCATCAGGAATGCCCCCACATAAGTTATATCTAAAAAAGGTGTAATTATCATGTTGCTAAGAAATTTAAATCCGAAAATAGGACTTTGCAATGGCAGTCGACTATCAATCACTGAACTGAAAGAAAATTTTGTAACTGCAGAAATAATTTCAGATTTCAATCGTGGTGATACTGTTTTCTTGCCAAGAATTAACTTATCTCCAAGTGATTTTCAACTACCATTCGTACTGAAGAGAAGACAATTTCCTATAATTCCAGCATACGCCATGACCATAAACAAATCTCAAGGACAAACATTCGAGCAAGTTGGAATTTATTTGGAAGAGCCAGTTTTCTCACATGGGCAGCTGTATGTATCATTTTCGAGATCCAAAAATCCAGATAAAGTGAAAGTATACATAAACCAACAGAAATACAAGGAAAATTGTTTAATGACAATAGATACTCGTATTTCGCAAGAAATGTCGCTCACCGCGAAATATTTTCAAAAAAATAAAAATCATATTGAAAAAAAACAATTAAAAAAATAAGTAAAGATTTTTTGTTTTTATAAATACTTAAATCCAATATTTCATTCTTATTTCATAATGTTTCAATTTTTACAATAGTTACGTTTGATACTGTTAACAGACAGAATTTAATATTTTATAATTAATACATGTAACAGAATTAAGAAAAAAGTGATGCTATTATGTGGAGTTCAAATTTTATTTAAATTTTATAAAATTGCATCTTAAATGGATCATAATAGTGCTGATATTTCATAATTTTAATTAATTAAAATGTGTATAATTTAAATAAAAGAAATTAGAGAAGCTCTTAAGTATACAAATAATATTGACTTTTCAGATGTAAATTGATAAAAATTAAAATCCATACGTCATTTTTGACGGGCTAACCCCTAGTACTTTGAATAAAACTTTAAAATCAGTAGCATGTATTTTATTCATAGTGTAGGAATCATTTTTAAATTAATTATGAATTCCTGTGGTGGTCTGCAAAAACTTTGACACTTCTTTATCCTTTAACTATATGTAGTAGTACAATAGTTCTAAAGTATTAAATACATCTTACATATTGATTTATATACGGTAGCTGATGCAACTACGGAACGATGTATGGTTGCAGATGCAACTGTACATCTGTACATTGTGAAATCAAACATCTTAAATATCAGTAATTGTCAGTATTTTTATCTATTTTTCACCAATAATAGTAATGCTAAATACAAATGACAAACACTAAAACCTTACACACAAAAAAAATTTAAATTTTTCTATACAGTACAATAAATAAGACATATTCACGTAATAGTTTGGTGATTTATGAAACACATTATAATATACGCTGTGCCTTTTACAACATCTTAATAAATAATGATCTGTACATATTTGAAGCTGAAAACATTTATAATATTTCGTATCTAAAACTTCCAACGATATTTACTTTAGCATTTCACTGCACATATTATAAATTGTGAATTTCAGTGAATTAATCAAATCTTCTACGGTTCTATACATTTCGCCAGATGGAGCTACGAGTTTTCGAATGAATGCAGCCCAAATATCTCAATTCTCTCCTCAATTTAAGATAACCAAATTCTCCATGTTCATTTTGATTTATCTGATATTCACGTTTATTTTTTACAGAGTAGTTAGAAGGAAATGCTTCCTGATTTCAATTAATTATTGAAATATAGAAAGCATATTGTATACTGAGATTTAAAGAAAATTTTCTTATAATTAACATAACTTTAATCTTACTTAATTAATTTTCAATTATTTACATTTTTAATATCATAATATTCGGACACTATTTATTACATGACATATACGTCGCACTATAAAAGCTTATTTTGATTAATTAAACTCTAATTCAGGATTTCTTCTAAGACACATACAATTTAGGATGTAAAATAAAATAAAAACAGCATTATCATCCTAAATGATTGTTCTATTAACATATATATAGATGTATTGACATAAATCATTATTAACTGATTTATAAATTAGCATTTTTTTCCATAACATGCAACTATGCCTGCGTTAGAGAAACATTCCATTCCTTAGCTTTTAGTGAAGTATACTTTTTTTTAAATTGTCGCCGTTTTCTGAGTGATATGTTAAAGTAAAGCTAAAGGTTATTTGATAAATACACAAAATATTATATACCAGTTTCAGGTTCAAAAACTGTCAATGAAGTAGGTAAAACCAATACTGCTATTTTAGAAATGAACTAATATGCCTTTTTATTTCTATCGAGGAGTTGTTTTAAATCAATACATTTCTGAAGAAATTTACATCTCGAAAAAGCACAAAGAATTTCAGTTTATTTGCAGAAACAAGACTGTCCTATAAACAATCACAGGGTCTAACACCACAAAAGCTTAATAATATACCAATCTATATGAAAAATTTTATATGACAGTTCTTAACGGTTGCGCTATGGTTTTGAGACACATCAAATATTATCTGAGGAAAATGTTTTCTTTGGGCAACACTCCTTTTAATAGATAAATTGTGTTTTCTTTCGTGCAAAATCTGGGATTTCTGTTTCCATTGACTGTAAACGTACTCATCTGTTGTAGACCATAACATCCTTATAAAGCTAAATATTATCTGAGGAATAAAGCAAAAAAATGCCTGTGTGTATTTCCTTAATTATGAAAATATACAAATACTTTTCACAGCATTTACGTACATGAAAAATCTTCAATACCTGTAATCTCTTTTAGTGTCACCCATCTTAATGGTTAAACATTCGTGTACACAGAATGACCTAATTTGAGTTTTACAGTTTTATCTAAGTACTTTAGTATACCAATAGGTTGCTCCTATGTGGTTACACCTGTGTGGTTGGACCTATGTGGTTGCACCTAAGGGGTTGCACCTATGGGGTTGCACGCATACCTTGTAGCTTTGTAATAATAGCAAAGAGATTTATTGTAATTTCAGTAAATCTTTATAGTAATATTATATACAATAAAACAGTTCATATACGGTAATCCAATAGAAAAAAATAGTTTTATCGTTAAAGAATGAACGTGATTAAAATCTTCAAATATTTTCCAATGATTTGTTATTTTTAGTTGTAAAATTTAGGTGTCATTATTTTAAATAGAATAACCACGTTTAAAGTTACATAGATCTGTATACAGTTACAGTTTATCTATTGAAAATAAAAAATCTCGAAGTTTATTAAAGTTAAAAATAAGTTGAATTTTTCAAAATTTTCTCGACGGAAAATTTGGCATATTTTCTTCTATGGGGTTTTAGCCTTTGGAAAACTTATTACTCAAGATACTAAATCTAATATTTTTGAATAGTTGTATTTAAATTAAATGATTTAAAACTATTTAACACTTTGAAAGTTTCGTTGTAATCAGAAATGTTTATTTCATCCTTCTTTCTATCACATTCCATATCATCTTCCCTGTAGTAATCATTTTCTAATTGTTATTCTACCCCTGAGGAGTGAATTTTACTCACTTTTTTTAATCATTTTTTATCCACTTTTCGGTTGCCACACGATTATCTGTATGATCATTTATACATAGTCCACAATCCTCAAAGAGGTGTTTTGTATTTAAAAAAATGACAAAACATCTCATACTTATTTGAATCTCTTTCGGTTATCTAGATTGTCCTAAAATCTACATTCTGATAACAGCTTTATACTATATCTTCTTTGACAGCCACCCAAGCCTGAAAAATTTAGCTTCAAAAACCCATCTAAAACTATCAAATGCATTGTTCGAAAATACTCGAACATCTCTGTATATTGTGTTATTTATTGTCTACGTTTGAGTTGAATTGCAATTTTTGATTTTATGATTTATACAAGAGATGTACAACTATAACTGCTCGAGAAATCTGAACCGCATTACCATATGGTTGTTCAGAAATAGGGGGAAAATATTGAATAACATCATGATATTCGCGAAATCTTGCAACCCTAGAAAAGAAGAAATATTATAAATCGATAGGAAGTGGCCTCAATGTTTCGGGATGAGAAAATCATTTCTTATCGACTTATTGAAAACACTTTTTTTGCGCGGTAGAATTCCTTCCATTAGAATATCCCATATATAACATTTTGCTTTACATTTATTTAATCTTTCTAAAAATATTATGATACCCACGCTATATCATAAAATTCTATATCACAGAGTTATGAAGGGTTTTTTTTTAAAAGAAAAACAAAAGGTTTGTTCCTCCTCGATTAATCTCAAATATAACTAGGAATAAAAGAAAAATTAAAGTATGTATTAATGTATACAGTTATACAGGTATAAAATAAAGAGTGTATTAATGTGAAATGAGAATGCAACTTAGATAGAAACAGTTTCTTAGAATTATTGGACTACAAAATTATTCAAGATAAAGAACAGCACTATCATAATTAAAAGGAGAATATCTTTCGTATAAAGAATTTTGCACTTAACATAATTTGAATATAATAATCAAATTTTAAGGTAACCTATTACTTCAGACAATACTGAGCAAAATAACGAAAAAAAATCTTGCCATTGTTTTTGTCATAGGTAAAGCCTGTAACACTTATAAATGACGACATATAATCCAGGTCACTCTAAACATTGAGAAATCTGGACTT
This sequence comes from Dolomedes plantarius, assembly GCA_907164885.2. NCBI lineage: Eukaryota > Metazoa > Arthropoda > Arachnida > Araneae > Dolomedidae > Dolomedes > Dolomedes plantarius. The sequence continues at coordinate 110,900,032 of OU015495.1, read as the reverse complement.
TAAACACAACAAGAAATGCTGCTAAAAAATATTAGAAGAAATCCAAGTAACTGATGCATTATACAGATTCGTGATGAAATTCGTGTTACTTAAATATATTTTCTTTTGATACATACATCAATAAATAAACCAGTCATTCACAAGTCATTGACTTAAATTTTTAGTTATAGCCAGGTCTTCTTACTTTAGCTTTATCAGCTGCTTAGAAAAATATTTGCAAATAAATGTATCTATTAATATTCCACTCTCGTTTTTTTTAATCATTTGGTCTAGTTTCTTTATTTCTTAGTTCCGCTTCAGAACCTTTCGGTTCTATTTTCCCGCACTGTTTCACCCCATGTGCCCCACTTATGGTTTTCGATTACGGGTGTGCCCCTGTATGTCGGTTAACCCTGATAAAGATTCTCTGCCTCGTTCTCCTAACAAACAAATCCCTTTCAGGTCTCCGTTTCTACAGTCAACTTTCCCGAAGTCCATTTTGAAACATTCTGCTGTTCCTCTGTTTATATAAAAGTGTTAACTGTTCTTCGAACTGCACGGGGAAAAAACGATTAAAAATCAAAAAACTAATACTAGCTATTATGGCAAAAAATATATTTTGTGTTTAAACTTCCTTTTAGTTCCTTTCCCTAAACTTCCTTCTAGTAAAATGACTCTGGTCATTTTCATTTTTGCCAAAGCTCATGGTTCCTGGAGGCACCTTCCTTAATCTTTATCACCCTTGCTCTTTCAAACTCCTCCTCCTTCTGCCGATTACGTTGGCTGATCATTGCAACGATTCTTAAGACTGGCGACCAAGGGTGTGGCCCAGATGACGTCAATGCCCTATGTTAGTACTTAATGGCACCTGATGATGGCCATCTTCGAATTTGTAAACTTTCCAATTGGAACACTCTCACCTAATGAAAACCGGCTTGATGTAATTAGTTTGAAATTAGTTACCATTCATGGTTTTTTCTGTGGATGTTAAAGAGCTGTTTGTTCCTATTGATCTACAATTTTAAAATTCTACAATTTTCAACTTTAACTTAACTAAGAACAGAATTTATAATCACATTTTGTCTCGTGATTATTTGCTTACTCCAGTCATCTATATATATATATATATATATATATATATATATATATATATATATATATATATATATATATATATATATATATATATATATATATATATAAATATATATATATATATGTATATATATATATATATATATATATATATATGTATATATATATATATATATATATATATATATATATCTTTATATATAAAAGGCAAAGTCTGTGTATGTGTGACCGAGTTTTTGTCTGCTCGCGGCGCAGCGCAAAGACGGTAGGTCGGACAGTCTTGAGATTCGACACGAAGATGCCTCCCGAGGTCTCATTATGCACCTCGAAGCCCTTTTTTCGATTTTTTAATTAGATTTTCCGTAATTAAATATTTAGTCGCGATTTGGAGCTCCCGGACGAGTAAAAGCCCCGTAAATCCTAACGTATCCGTCCAAGAATTTTTTTTTTCGGACGAGCCTATACGGGAAAGATGACACTATACGGAAATCACAATTAAAATTGTCTGTCTTAATTTATCGATTAATTGTGATTTTTTTTCGATCGCCTGTACGCACCCGTTTTTCGGAAAAAAACGCGATTTTGTCCGTGACCCTTTTTTCCAAATTGTCGAATCGATACGTAAATGTCGTTACATTTTTACAAAATTTTTATCTCAGAGACCCTAGACATCACAGTTTCGAAAGTCAGAACCAAAATTAATTTACAAATTGTAGTTATTTTTTAATAATTTATTTTATGATTCGGAAACTCTTGCGAGAAATCTCATTTTGGAGATTTCGTTCTTCATTTCCGGACGAAGCTAAAATAGGAGAAAAACCAGTTTTTCGACGTCATGCACGTGATGTGTTGAGGCGTTTGTTTTCTATGAGGGATTCGGTGGTTAAAGGAAATCGATTACTATTGCAGTGATAATCGACTAAAAAATCACATTTAGTAATGCCGTAATTTTTTTGGCCAGCACTTAGTTAATATCATATAATTTGTGGTGTATTTGTGGAAAAAATCTATGAAGATTTCAAAGAATTTCAGCATGTGGAGAATGTGATATATTCGCTTTCAAGGAAATCGATTACTATTGCAGTGATATTCGATTAGTAATCCTATGTCAAAAATTTTGCCAAAATGTGCCAGAAAGGATTAAATTTATATGGGTAAAATAATGTATCGTGGTGAGGAAAAGGATGACAGCGACGCCCATTAACAAAGGGTTAAGGCTACTAAAAAATTGGTAATTACATTACCCGAGCAACGCCGGGACGGGTACAGCTAGTATATATATATATATATATATATATATATATATATATATATATATATATATATATATATATATATATATATATATATATATATATATATATATATATATATATATATATATATATATATATATATATATATATATATATATATATATATATATATATATATATATATATATATATATATATATATATATATATATATATATATATATATATATATATATATATCTGTGTGTGTGAGTGAGTGTGTATTCCCAAATCTTACATGAAATGATACTGTATGTTTACATTTATAAGCTAGTAATAAATCTTTTTCATGGCACCCGAATTTTTATTGAGTTTTACTGATGTTTAAAGATATTTTTTTCACTTCTAAAGGACAAACAAAGCAAATCGTAAAATTTTTTTAATCTGTTTTTGGTATAACATTTTACTTCTATATTTTATATTTCGGATTTTTATAGATATTTCTACTGGGCTCTAAAGCTTCTCACATTTCGCATAAAATATATAGCACACGCATTTAATTCCATTTTCGAAAGTTTATTTGCCATCGCTACCGGGTATCCCAATATCAGAGCATATCTTCAAGCCCTCTCTAGAAAAATAGGACAAACACGTGGAGGTCTTATCTGAAATTTTCATTCTGTGCTTTATCTTAAATTTCTTTAGGGAAATATAAACCAAACTCCTTTTCATTTGATTGTAAAGAGGAATTTCTTAGAGTGGTATTTTCTGCATAGAAATCGCGAAGGAACGTGCACCGACAATCTGACGAAGATAAGGAAACTATTCATGCTCTTGCTAAAGGATAAAACTGAAACAACGTGGAACAACCATTTAAGAATATACGTGGTGCTTGTTCAGAAAACAGATTGTTTCCAGACAATAAATAAAATGACTGGAAAAGCAAACCATTCTTCACTCAATTTTTTTTAACAATAGACATAGTGTTACTAATTTTATATATATAAAATCAGAATATGAATAATAAAATGCATTTATACACTCGTGTACAAAATTAAAGAATGACTTTTAAAAAAATGTATTGCTAGCAGAGTATAAAGAAAACATGTTGTTGTTGTTGCTAATTCTCCCTGGTTGGAGGTTCCATTCACCAGGTCCTAAAAGGCTATTGGGCTGAAAAGGGGCAGCTCCTGTTTTGAATTAGCGCCACAAGGGTTGGAGTCCGACTTGGCTAAATGACCAGTCCCGTATTTTTTAACCGAGTCAAGTGACGAGACCGGAACACTAGACCCCGAACCTCCAGAGGTAAAATGGAGAATTTGGAGGGCATTGCAGCCACGACCTATTTTACGTGCCCCGGCCACCATTAGTGACCACGGCGGTAGATTTGCAGCGACGAGCATCGAACCAGGGACATTCAGATCGCTGGCACACTGCTCTTGCCAACTGGGTCACCGCACCCATTAAAGAAAACGTGGACTGCTTAACATGGACTTCACATGGACTACATAAACTTCAATAGTTAAATTTCTCTATTTAACCTATTCCAAAATAGTCTATTCCCAAAATTTGTACAGAAAATAATGAAAATACAGTTAAAAGGACAAATCATGGTATCTCTCTTAACCTCAAGAGTAAAGTCCGCATGACATTATTCACTAGTAAGTGATAAACAATTGTTATTTCTTTAATCGTCTATTCATGGAATTCATTAGACTGTGAATTTAAGCATGTGGAATAACCTAGGAGGACAGATCTTAACGACTGATTATACTTTCAAAGGATCATAAATTTCTGGAAAGCTGCAGTAGGTATACATATAATTCTCAGAAGGGAATCATTTTATATGCAATCTTTTCTCGGCTTCACTAGTCTCCGAGTTTTAGATGGTTTTATTCGTTAGCTAAAGGAAAGAAATTTCAACCATCAAGATGAAACTCATAAATATAAATTCTGATTTAAAAAAAACAGAAATAGCTTCCGAGTTTCCTTAACTCGGAGAGTTTAAAATATATTTCTTCAAGTTGTGGAATTGAAGGACATTATAAAGTCACGAGGACATAAAATTACAGAGATTCGACTTAACATTTTTCGTTGCATTTCGTAATTTTGTTTATATATGAAAACATTGTTATTGACTTTCATGCCAGTATCCTTTTAAGTATATGGAATCATAACCTCAGAAAATGGAAACATTTTAAATATGTATTTAATTCTTCGCAAGTATTCGATGTATGCTTTGTTTCTTATAAACCTATAATTTTGAGTTTGTATAATAATGCACTTAATAAAATAACCTCGCATTTCAGACACTTTTGATTAAATAAATATGCCATGATTCCTAAAGAAATGATAGTCTTTTAAAAGAAGGATTCCTGTTATTATGCTGATCGTATTGAAAGGATGACTTCAGACTGAGAACAAACTCAATATTTTTGACAGAAAATTAAATAGAGCTAAACATGATGTTAAATTGTTTTTCATAAAGGTAGCTAATGTTTTGTATGTGTAATAATAAAATATAAACGTATTTTCCCGCAGAAACGTTTATAATATCCAGTAATTCTTTAAGGAATTTCCTTTGTATATTTATAAAAGTTTCTTTTATAATATGAGAAATTTAAGTTGTGAGAAAACAATTTTTTTTTCTTCTAAAACTGTGGTTTCTCATGAAGAATACAAATGCCGGCATTTTTACATAATGCATGAACATGATTTTATGTCTTTCCATCGTGATATCCATGTCTTTATGCAAATTCTACACCATGTAAAATATCAACTCAAATACAAAATGTGCGTCCACGGGTGTGACACGACACAGTATCACATATTGTGTATCATATTAGATCAAGATAGAGGGAGATGAATCTAGACCTTGCTGTAAACCTATCACATTCAAAAGGATTTTCCGATAATTTTATTTTCACAGTTCAACATTTTGGGATAAAAGTTTCACGGTTTAATTGGCCCGTGATGTGGGTACCGTTCTCATATTCGTACCTGCATCAAGCGTTATTTCATTAGTGTAACAATTCCCCACGAACCTTATTTCTTTCATTTAAAGGTGTATCAGGATTTAATATCAGTACAAGATTCAGAGTATGATTTACAGAAGTCTAATAACGTCGAAAATCCTGAAACGTGTACATTTACATCGTTCAAGTGCGCTCTTGCATTCTTTAAATAAGTCCTTATCTGGTATCGCATAAATCGAGATACACGATAATAAAACGAATCTTTGTTATTTCTCAACCCCTTTTGACTATCAATTTTCCTCTGATCGTATTGTTTGTCACCATTTTATATCTTCGTATCTGTCACTTTGTAATTCTTTGCCACGCTGGCGCTGTTGAGAACTTTCACACTGCTGTATGTGTGTTTCCTATAATTTCATTTATGTTTCACAAAGAAACTGAAGGGATCATGGTCAAGCCATAGACAGATCAAAATTTAGGAACGCTAATGCGATACTGAATGTGAGTATTATTGTCAGCACTTGCTTGATGGTAATATGCATCTTGGTTTCGATTTTGTTAAACGGTATACGTCTGTGTTTAATCGAGTCCAAATAGAGTCTTTTTCCGTCCATATCATTGGTTTAATTATTAATAGAAAGGGCGTGGTAGCCCAGTTGGCAAGAGCAGCCGACCAGTTATCTGAACGTCCCTGGTTCGATGCTCGTCGCTGCAAATCTACCGCCGTGTTCACTAATGGTGGCTGGGGCACGTAAAATAGGGCATGGCTTCAATGTCCTCCAAGTTCTCAAATTTACCTCTGGAGGTGCGGGGTCAAGTGTTCCAGTCTCGTCACTTGACTCGGTTCAAAATTACGGGACCGGTCATTTAGCCAAGTCGGACTCCGATCCTTGTGGTAGTAATTCAAAACAGGTGCCTCACCTTCATCGCCCATAACCATCGGGACTTGATGTGATGTCTACTGTCGGTCAAGGGGCATAAGCAACAACAATTCTTAACAGATCTATTAATTCTGTTTTAAAATCAGCTCTCTCTTGAAAGTTTTAATTTTTTGTAATAGAACAAAAAAAAAATAGGCATGTCGCTTTGAATCTTGAGACACTCCCACAGCATAATCGTAAATATTCTATGTGACGTTTAAATTTCAATCTTCGACAGTTTTTTTTTCTGATTACCTCTTTACAAGCACAAGTATCCAAATATTAAAAATTTTTGTTTTTCTAGTTGATATTGCTCAATGTTAGGAAAATTTTGGATGATCGTGAAAAAAATTCTTACGATATTTTCTAGACTTAATCAAAAGGAAACTTTAAAGAACATTAAAGTCTGAACATATTCACACATTATGAAATTTAACATTCTTTAAATTGAATTCAGCAACTTTTGCCTAAATATAAATCATGTTGTTTCCCCGAAAGAAAAAGGAAGAAGGATAAAGAAAAAAAATCATTGAAGTAAAGATCAGGAAAGAATGCTTTTACTACCTTCTCTTAAAGCAACTGAGCGGAATTTCATTACGTTTATCACTCTCTAGAAGATCAGCTTCTTTCCTTATAGTCTTTATGGGAGCACAATTTGTCGTATTTTATCACAAATATCTAGTTCCATATTAATAAATTTTGTATTCAATTTTTGGTAGTATTATTTTATGATTATTTGGAATTTTTATGATTTACTAAATTAAACTTAAATAGGAATTACAGAGATTGTTCGCACATTTTTTAGACGAATTTGGTAAGCGATAATAAAAAATCGTTTGCTGCAAAAGAAATAATTGCAATTGTACTATGTTTTTAAAAGTCAAAATTATCGTCTGCGGCTTGAAAGTTTTGTTTTTATTCAAAATGGCGTTTTAAACAAAGCAGTGGTTCGAAGGCTACATTTATGCTCTTTCCGAAGAGAAATATGCATACTCCGTTATCCAAAAACGATGTGAGAGTCATGGTTTTGTGATATCTAAAGCGTCGATAGGTAATATCGTCAACAAGAAAGGAAAAAAACGTCAAATCGGAGCCTCAAGTGGGACAAAAATTCCGAACAAGTATCCAAGGAAAAAACGGACATCTTCGACTATTGCAAAGGTACGTTGTTTAATGTTAAAAGAAAATCCCCCTAGTCAAAGGACAGTTGCAAAATCATTAAAATGCTCGGTGTCCACTGTAAACAAAATGATAAACGTTGATTTAAATCTTAAGAAAGCGAAAAAACGCAATGTGTATCGTCTTCTTCCAAATCATATCGCTGAACGCAGGACACGCTGCAGAATTCTATATGAGAAACACTTATCCAAAGAAAAATGGAAAACAATTGTCACAATAGATGAATCATGGGTGTATTTAAATGATTGCAACAAAAAAAGAGCCATTTATTATCATAAAAGGGGAGAAAAAAATTTAAGTACATGGTTCAAAGTTCGAAAGAAAGTTTTTCTAAGGGATTCATGATTGTTGCTGGTTTTTCTTATAATGGCAAGTTAAAAATAAAGAGAGTGGAAAAAATGTCAAGATTAACTCCAAATACTATCAGGAACATATTTTATCACCAATTTTTCTGAATGAAATACCATCGCTTTACCCACAGTGCCATCCATCTGTGAGACTCCATCAGGACAAAGCTAGCAGTCACACATCAAACTACACTGTCAATTTCCTAAAAGAAATAGAACAAAGAACTGGTATCAAGGCTATACCCTTCACTGATATCCCTACTAAATCTCCCGATGTATCACCTATGGATTTTTGTGCTTTCGGACTTTTAAAATCTGCATTATCCAAACGTCGTCCAAAAACCCTTACAGGACTCTGGAAAGCCATTCAGGAGGATGGGGATAGAATACCTCTTCTGACACTTCAAAAGACATTATTATCCTGGAAATTGCGGTGTCGAAAGATAGTTCAGAATAAGGGATGTCAAATAGAACATTTAAAACACAAGAATTTTATGTAATTTAGTTTTGTGAATACAATATACATCGAGTAAAAAATGTGGGAACAGCCTCTGTATATGAGTGTCATTAAAAGCTCCAAATTAGGAAGTGAGGAAACGGAGCTTCATTTTACATGCAGTTGCTTAGAAATAACATAGTTCTTGAACATATCAATCAGTTTGAGAACAGGAAAAAAAAAATTCTTTTACCATATCGGTTACGGATTTTACAGCACAAAATTTCCTGATAATCATACTACATGTTGCGAAGACAGCCCTAGGGTATCTGTACACACACACACATATGTATGTATATGCATATATGTGTGTATGTTTACATATTTCCTTAGTTAACTGTTCTCAGATCTTCTTTAGCTTGATACAATGTTGTTAATTCTTTAAATGAGGCAGTCATGCCAACAAACATCGTACGACTAAGTTGAATATTTCGGTTATGCGTTTCTCTGTTTCAGATCTGCTGGATCGTTAAGTCTCTTTATCCAATTTTCTTCTAGCAATTAACGACATGATCGAATAATGATGATTGCGTTCAATCCAACATGAGTAGCAAACTACCGAAATGAGAATCCTTATTCCGACCAAACCGACAATTTTCAAATCCCGCGGGATGTCAGTACTGTTTTCACCGTCTCTGATGGCATACAATTGAAGTTGCAATTGTTTTAAGTATTTTAAGAAATATCTATTTCTCAAGATGTCTCTAGGTAAATCAATATTTTACAATTATATACGTACTTTTGAAAAGCAGTGTGTTCATTGGTTTGCTATATTTTAGGAAACATCTAAAATATATGGCCAGAAAAATTTAAGATGCATGGCTCATTTAATACTATTAACGCCGAATATTTCATAGCATCGACAAAGTTCTTTCAAATTGATCCTAATTATTAATATCTCTAACATTCAGGTTTACTCTTCATATTTCTTACCAAAATTTTGGAACACATAATTGCATTCATAGCTACTACATGTCGCTCACTCCTTTCAACAACGTCATATCTAAAAAATCGGCGATTTTTAGTTTATGCTTGTTTTCACAATGCCCTGAAAGAGTAGTATATCCCTGTAAGATCGTCATATCTCACCGCTCAATATTTAGCAGCTAGAGAGTATAATTAAAATTTATTGTCAATAAATTTCAATGTACTTTTAAACTTTCAAATCACTCTCCTGAAAAATCTTGTTTTTTTTTTAGATATGACGTTGTTGAAAGGAGTGAGCGATGTGTGTCCTGATAATGTACTCTAGTTAAAATTTCAATAAATGAACATTAGTTTGATTATAATGTATTGAAATAATATTTCTGTTGGGATATTTAATGCTCATTCCTCATTTGCCGCCAAAGAGCTCAGCCGCCGCCAAGGTTGGCGTATTAATGTCTGCACTTCGACTCTTGTCTCTCTGGAGTGCGGAAATGTTTACAAGAGGGGCCAACCCGTAGGCGCTCCTCGTTTTTAATCTTTTACTTAATGTGTAAAATTGCTGCTGTAAATAAAGCTTGATGTAACCACTCCGCTTGGCATCATTGCAAATAACCCAACAATTACATTACTGTCGTAAATTAATGTAAAGTAATGTTTGTACCGTCCATTAAAACTATCTTTTTTATGGGATTTTCCTCTAACAGCTTTGTGTACCACATAAATGTGAATACTGCCCCTTGACTGCCCGGATTTATTCAACGGAAACCTACTTTTTAGCGCTAAGAACGCACCTCGCTTTCTTATCAGTGAAATTCCTCGTGCAGGGGTGAAAGGGTTGGTATATTACGCTACAATTTTGACTACTTTTCGCCTCCCCGAGATACACGTGCATAATCACTTCTCTTTGTGTCGCTTTGTTTTCGCAGTTTTTCTCGCTGCTTGGCAAGCGCTCTTCGCAAAATTTGACGGACTGGTGGACAGATTAAAAACTCATCAACCACCTGCAAGAAGAGATATCTCCCGACCCGTTGGACGACAGACTCCAGAGAAGGGCTTTACAGGATGCTTGAGATGAGGCGAGGGAGTTGGACTTCGAAAACGGTGTTGGTCGCATGGGGACTCAAGTCTCATCCTCCGGTCTTCATATTCGCATTGAATGAAAAACATTCGGCATTTTTGAGGCCTTAAGCCATTTTTCATATTCCCTCAAAATAAATATGTTCCATGGTTCATAATTTTGGGTCGGCATTCCTCATTTATCGTTTATTGATATCATTTTTCTATTCCAGATGATAAAGTCCCAATCACTATACAGGAATATGCCAGTCAACCCATTTTTAATGCCACAATTTCCTTCGATATTTTTCCTTTTGTGCTTCAAATTTAATATTTCCCAATCCTACTCAAATACAAAAATATGTTTTTGTTCGCTCTTCATTCAAAGATCGATACTTCTAAGAATACAGTAGCTCCGATACTAATTTTTATGCAGATAAAAATGGCCCAATTAATTACTTTTATAAAATTACTAAAATCAACAAAATTTTCTAATCTTACTTGGGCGTTAGTGCAGGAGATCTGATAAATATTTACGATGAATGTCAAGTAAATACTAAAAAATACATGTCCTAAACAAATTTTCCAAATTAATGTAGAAAGTAAAATGCTTAAATCTCTGCAAAATCAGCCCTTGTTGTCAAGATTGCTTCGTATCACATGAAATTTCATTCTTTTATTGGTTTTAAGATATGATTATAACTTTTATCATCTCACTTATATCTAAAACTGAGGAGAGCTCAATAAACACCGCACGTTTAATGAAATGTTTCATATCAAAATTTATTGCCTTAAGTTGAATCATTAAAACATTTTTGTTTCATATTTCAGACATAATGCATAAACATAACGGTTCCAGAATTCCACTTTTTAAATTGTCATTGCATTCATAAATGAATAAAAATTCGATATTGAATAAATGAATACAAAAATCCCTAACAATTTTCCAAATAAGTAATTAATCTTTTTTTCCCTTTTATAACATAAAACAGATAATGCAGTTTACATTCGCTTGTTGTACATCAAGCTTAAGAGATGCAATGACATATATCGCCTCATCTTATAACACAAGATATTTAATTCATCTCTAGTCAATAGTGTCCCAAGTAATTTTTTCCCCTTTTGCAATAACAAAAGATAGTAACCGATGGTCTCAGTAATTGAAATAAATTACACTCTTCGCTTGTTACTCGCCTGATAATGTGACACATTGCGACTAGCTCGTATATTGCTTCATCTTATTGTTCAATTTTACGTTAGAATGAATATTTATTGAAAATCTTGTTTCAGAAATTACCACTATCGAGAAAGAAAAAAAATGTATCCCATTTCTTTACTTGTGTATTTTATTCCTCAGTGTTTTCGTTCATGAATTATTCTGTCTGGTGTTCCCCTTCTTCTTTATCTATTATTTGATTATTTCTCGCCTTAACGGTTATTTGATAAGATAATTTAGAGGCTGAAGTGTGACTGTTTACTCAATTAATTACAAAAACTTTTATGAAACTCAAGATAAGCGTGATGACTCTAATAGCTTATTAGATCAACATCGAGTCGCATCCTATTTGAAATCTTTTTTAATGGAAATTTATGCTTCTAAACATGAATCCATAAGGATTTGTAATTTACGAAAGAAATTGCATATAGAAAAGTGACATCTAAATTATTTAGATCATAATTTATCTAACATGGCTTCAGAGGAACATTTTAAGAAATTATCAGTTTTTACATGCATAGGCAATTATTATGCATTAAATTATATTTAAAATGTGCAATTTTTTTAATCCTGTTTAATATAGAAACGACATATCAGGTTTTTGTCAACGTAGCAAACTTTTTCCTATGATATTTTCAGGGCTTGTGCTACAGTATGGCTACATCATTCGCTGGAAGGAGAAATAAGAATCAAAAGTCAAAGATACAACTCAGTACATTATGCCGACAATCATTTTTACATATTTAACTATTTCGCTTCAAGGTTTTAGAATAAAAATAGAGAGTATTTTAGATCAAACACTAAATTTTATTTACCAGTTTAATTGAATTCTTACGCGAAACTGGTGTTCCACACAGCTTAAAATTTGTACTGACTGAACATAATTACTTTGGATATCTAGCAAGAGATCCCACGACTGATCAAATCCGAGTTTTAAATAATTAAATCATACCGAAACTAATTACCTTGTTAAGCACGCAAATCAAATCAAACTTGATTCAACACTCGAATTCTGTCTCAACATAATTAACCTCGTGAAACACTTGTCTTTAGTCCATCTCTTTGCAATTTTCGTGAACGGAGAAGGTCTGCACTGCATTAGTCCAGCTTGTCTACTGCATCCAACTTTCTGCCTAAAAGTTGCTCAGTTTGCTTTAAGCATCAATTACCTAATTACCGTGTCTTACCTAACTTCTTTAAACAAGCAATTAGTTTAATCAAAATACCTCTGTGAGGCATTTGTTGAAGAATGCTGATTGAAATTTTCACTTAAAAAAGGGCTAAAAATAGTAATACTTTTGTCCACAAGACTTATGAAAAAAAATTTAAGACAGCATTTTCCTTTCCTATAACGAAGGTGCTTCAAAATTGAGTATACCAAATTTTATTCTTCTGTATTTAACAAGTTCTGAAGTTCTCTTTTGTACCTGGCATGTACACATGTATAGAAAAAAAATTCCTGAATACTCATCAAGAACCAAAGTACTTACATAATAGTACTACAAACAAGAAATACAATTTTTTGTATGTAAAACACAAAAAAAACGTGTTTACCATAAGTAAACGGAGCAAACATGTAGTCTCTCTTTATGAGACTGGTTATTAGTCTCCATCTATTAAAAACCATATGACCCCAACTCCTGGTCCAAAAGCGTTTAATTTTTCGTCACTGTAACAACTGTAACACTGTTATCTTTCTGTCACGTTCTTTCTTTTATTTACCCTAAAATGATCATTCGGAATCATTCGAAATTATAACCCCCTTCCCCTGATTACCTGGGTAGCAGTCTGGCCATTTCATCAGCAGGTCATGCTGTAATATCTTGTGGATCATATAACCGATCGTATATATCAAACAAAATACACGTGAGGCATATATAAAATACTGAATAAAATCATGAACACTGTGCATCACTATGAAGATTACATCCTGTGGAATTTTGAAAATTCACTCATTTCAAATTTTGATTTTTTATCTCAGTTGTAAAGTTTTTTAATTGGTTACTATGTTAGAAGTTTAATTTCGCTGACATACAAGCTTATTTCTAAAACTTAAGAGAGAAGTGAAGTTTAATAGTTCCAACCGACTAGTTTTACTGAAAGCTGGCAGATAATGTCGGTCATACACCTTACTTCTGTAAATAGGACTAATTGTCACTCATCCGATGTAAGGTGACTCAGACAAATGTAAGTCGTCCTCTAGCCCCTACTAACTCTATAATATAGGAAGTAGCTTAAGATAAAAGCATTTTATACGCTTAATCATAAACCACGTATTTAATTTTTGGTGCGTATTGATATTTAGGTTTAAGTGGTCGAAAATTTATAACGAGAGAGAAAAAGTGTTTTTTTGTCTGAGGGAGCCCTTTATAAATTATTTTATTTCTGACTAAACATCAGGTAAATAAAACAACAAAATTTGTTTTTCTTTGTCAATTTAGTACACTTGTCAATTTAGGACACAAGCACCCCCAGGTGCAACATCTGGCCCCCCCCAGTACCTTCCCTACCCACTGCGCTCAAAAAAGGACTTTCCGGGATACTGATTTAACGTGCCCATATCCGGCCTAGACAAGAACGTTTTTAATGAGGCTTGTCGGGATTCGATCCGAGCAACCTCAGTACTGAAAACCGACGCACTACCACTAGACTACCTCTGGACCAGGCAGAAATATTTTTTTTCAGATTTAACAGAGATAATACGTAAGTTATGCAGAACACTTCATAATTTTTTTTTCAAGTTGATGCATTAAGGTATTTTTTAGAAAACTTTAAAAATTCTGTAGTATGTATTTTGTGCATACTCAATATTTTCTAATTTCTCCGAGATATTTGCTCCGCTTAGATGAGGCTGTATTAAATATTCCGTTATAAGCTTGGTGAGGCTTTATTATGACGGAATTGTTATGAAAAGAAATTTTTAGAATTTTTAGCACAGCTACTACGACTTATACACATTTTCATACACGAATATAAGGACAGTCATTTATAAATGTGAGTATAGAAGACTTCTCAGAACAAGCTATATGTCCAGTATTTATTCTACTGCACTACAAGAAGTTCATTAAAAACAAGTGTGATCTATTAACTAAATAGCAGTGGAAGAAAATAATCATTTTAAATAATTAATTTTGCTGTAAATGACTTCCTTAAAAGTTTACGAAGCTCATAAATACTAGAGTATCAATAGATTTCTTCTCCGAAAATAGGTCTGTTCTTGTAAATAATAAGTTAAGCATTGATCCCTGGACACACTTTTTGAAGCTAATCGCTTACTTAATGTGTAGTTCCGATTTAGTTTTTGTTTATTTTTTTAAATATATTTTAACTTCAAGCTACAGTGATTTTCGTTTTATAATTTTCCGCACAGTTAAAATTTAAAATTTTATTTTAAATTTTACGAAACAAAACAGTTTACGAAGCTCGTAAATACTAGAGTATCAATAGATTTCTTCTCCGAAAATAGGTCTGTTCTTATAAATAATAAGTTCAGACGAATTCCGAAGTTCATCAGACGAATTCCGAATTAATAAGTTCAGATGAACTCCGAAAATAGGTCAGTTCTTGTAAATAATAAGTTTCTACGAAACAAAAAAGTTTACGAAGCTCGTAAATACTAGAGTATCAATAGATTTCTTCTCCGAAAATAGGTCTGTTCTTGTAAATAATAAGTTAAGCATTGATCCCTGGACACACTTTTTGAAGCTAATCGCTTACTTAATGTGTAGTTCCGATTTAGTTTTTGTTTATTTTTTTAAATATATTTTAACTTCAAGCTACAGTGATTTTCGTTTTATAATTTTCCGCACAGTTAAAATTTAAAATTTTATTTTAAATTTTACGAAACAAAACAGTTTACGAAGCTCGTAAATACTAGAGTATCAATAGATTTCTTCTCCGAAAATAGGTCTGTTCTTATAAATAATAAGTTCAGACGAATTCCGAAGTTCATCAGACGAATTCCGAATTAATAAGTTCAGATGAACTCCGAAAATAGGTCAGTTCTTGTAAATAATAAGTTTCTACGAAACAAAAAAGTTTACGAAGCTCGTAAATACTAGAGTATCAATAGATTTCTTCTCCGAAAATAGGTCTGTTCTTGTAAATAATAAGTTAAGCATTGATCCCTGGAAACACTTTTTGAAGCTAATCGCTTACTTAATGTGTAGTTCCGATTTAGTTTTTGTTTATTTTTTAAAATCTATTTTAACTTCAAGCTACAGTGATTTTCGTTTTATAATTTTCCGCACAGTTAAAATTTAAAATTTTATTTTTTATCAGATGCGTGGGGTGTTTTATAAAACAAACAGTAAAATATGTTATATAGTTTTAATTTCTCATTTTACACCCGCATAGATTGATTTAATGTATGCCCTTGCTGTGTATATCTAAGTTTGATTGGCAATAGTTTTCAAATATTTTTCTGGGATAAAAGTATCCAAAAGTTATGACTTATTTTGATGGATCTACCCATTAGAATTAAAAAAATATTTAAATAGAAAGAACATCGCCCCAAGTTTTAATATCAATCATAGATTTCGATCATAGTATCATAGATTTCGTAGTATATCGCAGATCATAGTATCAAGTGTTTCGTAGCATATCAGGAGTTATTATACGAATTGCTTGAATGATACGCTTCTTCAACTCATCCACAGTTACAATTTTTTGTTTACACACAAAGGATTTAAGGAATCCCCAAGCAAAAAAGTCTAATAACTCCTGATATGCTACGAAACACTTGGAGAGAACTGGATTACCAGTTAGACGTTTGTCGTGCTACAAAAGGTGCACACGTCGAAATCTACAGTATGATACTATGATCGAAATCTATGATTGATATCTTGGGGCGATGTTCTTGTTATTTAAATATTTTTTAATTCTAATGGGTATATCCGTAAAAATAAGTCATCACTTTTGGATTCTTTTAGACCAGACACCCTGTATAATCCGAATGTAGCTTCTACACATTAATGAACTGCATTAAATCAGTGATATTAGACTTAAAAATTTATCTCGAGGATTCTCTTCATTACATAGGGAAATATTATTTATATGTAATTTAAACATATTAACTCCCGTGAGAGAAAGCTCTGACGTGGAAGTTGAGTAGTGTATTTAAACAGATGTTTTAAGTCTAAATTGCATGGGTTTGATCAGTTTTCAGCTGCATTTAGGGATGCTCATTTTAGAACACTTTTAAAATTTTTCAATCATAAGTTCTATTAAAATACCCTTTATGTATGTTAAGCATTGGATATAAAATTCATAATATTTTTATTTTTGTTATGGAGTCTCGGTATTTTATTCTTCAAGTTTAACACATTGTACTCTAGAATCATTAGTCCTTTAACTTAGTGCTCAAGAAGAGTTTATTATTACATGGTCCTAGATACCACAAGAAAATAATCCTATGCGATTCATTTCATTCTGATGTAGTCGTATAAGCTGAATCTATCTCAAGGAACACCTCTATATACAAAGAGATAAAGTTCTTACATTTTTTTCAAGACAGTAGTCGACAATAGAATGTACATTTAATGTACATTTAATTGCTATGCCAGCGTGTTTGAAGGTGGATATTAAGTGTGCGACAAATTAAAACTGAGAAATCCCATTTAAAGAATACAGGCAGGGAGTTTTTTTGAGAATATCTTTTAGAAGTGTGTAATAAAAGGGGGAAAATACATTACTTGAAAGGAGAAACTTATAACACTTTGAAAACGTGGTTATTAAAAAAGGTAATCTAAATTTTTAATCTAACACATGTGTAATATAAATTCTTCCTCTTCTCTTTTAACTTTCCTTTATTAATTCCTTTATTAAATCTTTTTTCTTTATTTATCACGGATTAATACAACTTCCCTTTTAATTTCTTTACTTTTGATATAGCTTTGCAAATGGTCTAACGACATTCTTTTTATTTCTGTGGAAAATCCTCACTATATAGGGTAGACCGGGGCTTCTTATGCCCATTTTTTTCAATATATATATATTTTTAATTTATTAAAATTATTAATTTTTTAGTTTGTACAATCAGAACATCTTAAAGCATAACCGCGTATGAGAAAATTTGAAAAATATTAATTAATAGTTTCTATATGAAGCTCAGCAGGACATGAAGTCACTGGGCCAACCTGCCCCATCGAACAGGGCAAGTTAGCTCTCTAAGGTGATTTGATTATCGGATTACTAACGGAAATGAAAAAACACATAAAATATCGAATGTAATTTTAATATGGTACATAAAAGGCACAAAGGATAAGAAAAGATATTTTATCCAACTTAACTACTGCCTTAATCGATCTTTCTCATCATCACAATGAATGCAAACATAAGATATCGTATCCCCAATGACACGTTATTCATGCGCCCAACGATTTCACCTGGTACATTGAATCCAGTTTTCTCCTGATTTATTGACAATTTTATAGACTTTTATAGGCTTATGAATGTAGAAAACAAACTCTTGGACTGCGGGACATCTTGGGCCACTGGGCCAACTTGCACCGTATGACCATTTGGCCTTTTGATAGTTGTATCAAATATTCTGTTAATATTTTTTTTTCAGTTCAGTAGGTAGAAAATTAGCTCTGAACAACGATATTTTAGTTTACTATTCGCCTAAGTGAAACTTTAATTTAGAAACAAGTCAGGAATTATTATTTATAAGCGAAAAAAAAACTCACTTCAGGGAAAATTTGAAATTTGAAGTGGCTTTCGTTTGATCGCTGCTAGTGCTGTTATGGGTGAAAGAAAATGTGCTAAGACACACGTCGCTTAGCCAGTAACGCTATCTACCGGATAGTTTGAAAAATATCGCAGATGGGCCAACGTGCCCCTATGACCAACATGCCCCGGTATACCCTACTTTTCTGATAAAGTAAAAATTTGAGTGAATAGGTTTTTGATAAGCCTAGCTTATATTTTCTATACAAAAATTCTGCCTTTTAACAATTCCTGCTGAAAGAACATGAAATAACTCACAGACACCCTACGATGCAAATTATTTATTTGTTTAATAACAGTTTCTCTGTCCCACAATTTTAACAATATTTTTCCTTCCACGGGGAAAAAATCCCGGCTCACCCTAGTTGAATACTACACTCTGCATTCTGGACTTTTGTAGTAGCAAACTCTGCTCTACAAAGCTACCTTCGCGATCATTTTTATTGATCTACTAGTAATTTCAAAGCATCTAGTTAACTTAAACACATGGAAAAGGGGAAAATAAGCTTCAGAGTTTCTGTATTATTCAATGTCAGCTTCACGGGACAAAACTTTCACTGATTT
This sequence comes from Dolomedes plantarius, assembly GCA_907164885.2. Classification (NCBI taxonomy): domain Eukaryota; kingdom Metazoa; phylum Arthropoda; class Arachnida; order Araneae; family Dolomedidae; genus Dolomedes; species Dolomedes plantarius. Next base: position 110,881,314 of record OU015495.1, on the reverse strand, counting down.
GGTCTTTTATTAATAAAAGAAACTTAAAAATTAATTCCTAAAAGAAAATAAATAATTAAAATACTAAATATAATTCAAATTAGCCTTATTATATAAAAAAAAATAGCATTAGAAAAAAAAACTAAAAATAAACTCTTTTTTTTCTCCCTAATATTACCCTCTTACGATTTATATTCTTTTATTAAATTTAATTGAACTTATTCTTAATAAATTAAATAATTGGAGAATAAATATATACTAACTGAAAACAAAAGAAAACAAAAACTAATTTTTGGTCTACTATTATAATTTACTATTTATTCAGATTTATATTTTTGTATTAAATAATAAAATTTTAAAATACTAAAAATTAACTTTAATTTCTCTTACATATCCTATTTTTATTACGTATGGCTGATTATTTTTTTCTCAGTGAAAATCTTTTAATTTGTAGATCTACACTTAGTTTGTGTTCTTCTTAAAATCCTCAAAGCTAAAGCTTTATTCTTTCCGTAGGAAATAACTAAATTAAAGATTTTTTCTCCTTTAAAGGCTGATGTGTACTAACCTTATTGGATTCGCTCACCACAATGTTAACCTGTGGAGAAAATATGTCCAAGGATTGCTCCCTTGGATTGAAAGATTTTTGTTTTCAAATTGTACTCCGAAATAGAGAAAGGAATTTTACACCTTGGGGCTTTTTTAATTTTCTTAAGTGCTCGTAATATTTTACAATTTAAATTTTTAAATATATGAAGTCGGGGGGCATAGTGGTTAAAAGCGTCAAGCTGCCATCCCACAGGTCCAGGTTTTCGACCCTGCGAGTGGGCAAGGCCGACTCATCCTTTCATCCCTTGAGTGGGTAGATAAAATGAGGACCAAGCATGCTTGGCAACTAAACTCTGGGGATCGAACGTCAGGTTGACCACCTGACTGAGACATATGTTGCATGGCACTCCAAGCCCACGGTCAAGAAAGCGGAGATGGGTACCGACGGCCCTGGTCCACATCGGATTGTTGCGCCGTGAGTTTAGTTTATATATATAAATAAAAAAATAAAAAAATATATATATATATATATTGTTCCGTTTTCCTGGGTTCGATGGGATTGAATAAAGTCTCTTAAGAAAAAGCACAAAAAAAATTTATTGTTCTGTAAATTCTTCAGGCACATACACAAATTTAACATAAAACTCGTAACAACTGTCTTCTACACAGCAGAAAACTCTAAAAATACGAATCAGGATAACATTCTCTTCAATACAATACACGCCTAACGCACTTTCAATACATTCAATTCTCAGAGAAGAACACTGAGTTCCAATGCCAATCTGAGGTATATTTATAGATTTCCCTATCGGCGGCCAGCTAGAAATAACTGGAACATTCCAGAAAGGCCTAGAAGGTTGGCGACCATTTGGCGCTATATCGCCAAATTTGGCGATAACTCTCATATTTGGCGAGATTACCATAGATTTGTAAAATTTGTAACAGTATATATATATATTTATACATACATATATATATATATATATATATATATATATATATATATATATATATATATATATATATATATATATATATATATATATATATATATATATATATATATATATATATATATATTTATATTTATACATATATATATATATATATATATATATATATATATATATATATATATATATATATATATATATACATATATATATATATATATATATATATATATATATATATATATATATATATATATATATATATATATATATATATACATATATATATATATATATATATATATATATATATATATATATATATATATATATATATATATATATATAGTGGCTCCCAAAAGTGTTCGTACACTTAGGATTTTCAATGTAATAGGGGTCTATTGATTAATTAAAATGAATATTTCAGAATGGGTATTTAATAATAAGATCTATAATCTATTCTTAACAAAACTACATGAAATATTTCGAAAACATAGTAAAACTTTATTTTTAAGAAACCAGTAATCACAAAGTAACAAAAACTTTATCTCACAAAAGCTCATCGAACACTTGTAAAATAACTCTACATATTAGTAAATATTCTAATTTTTCATTAAATTTATATCTAGTAGGATATCCTTTAGCATCCACAACAGCTTTTAAACGTCTCGGAATAGATTGCACTAGTTCTTTTGTAATTTCAACAACAATGTTCATCCATTCTTCCATCATAAATGTTTTTAGTTCGCTTTTCGTGTGAATGTCGTGTTTTCGTACTCGAACCTCCAGTTCTCTCCAAATATGTTCTATTGGGTTTAAATATGGCGATTAAGGTGGTGTTTTCAAAACTTGTGGACAATTGTTGATACACCAGAGGCGAACGTTGAGTGCCGTGTGCTTAGGATCGTTATCTTGGTAAAAAACAAAGTTGTTTCCAATACTCAAATTTTAGGCTGATAATTTTAAATTGTCTCTTAAAATATTTATATAAACAGCATGATTCATTATGCCATCAATAAATACCAAATTACATATTCCTGATGCTGACATGCACCCCCACACAAGGACACCTCCACCGCCATGCTTAACTGTTCCTACTAAGTTCTTGGGATTAAGTTCATCAATTTTTCTTCTTCATACAATTATCGCACATCGGAACCAAAAATGCTAAACTTGCTTTCATCGGAAAATAAGACATTATTCAAATACTTTTGGGTCTTATTTATCACTGATAGTGCGAAGGAATGTCTAAGCTTACTGTTTTTCTCACTCACAAATTTTTCTACGGGCAGAACGCCCATGTAATCCAGCTGCTCAGAGAACTCGTCGAACAGTTTCAGGGGAAATTGGAGTAGAAAATGTTTCATTAAATTCTGCAGAAACTTTCACAGCACTCAACAGTGGATTTTTCACAAATTTTCTAATTATAAATCTCTGACCATGTTTTGTTAACTTTGCCAGAAGACCTTGTTTTTGATCTGATTTTCTTCTTTAAAACGTTTTATCGCATATTGCATAGCAGAATGGGATAAATTAAGTAATTTAGCAATATTCCGAACTGATTTACCACTACTATGCTGTAAAATAATCAATTTTCGAATGCTGTTTGTTGTTTCTTGATGACTACGAGCCATTTTTAAGTAATAAATAGAATATTACGGAGCAGGCAACCAAAAATTAAAGCCAAACGATATTTTAAATGCCATCACAATTCAAAAATAGGAATAAAGCGCCAGACGATAATTTTAATTATGAATTTATCTGAAAATATTTCAGTGTACGATGACTTTTGTGAGATAAAGTTTTTGTTACTTTTTGATTACTGGTTTCTTAAAAATAAAGTTTTACTATGTTTTCAAAATATTTCATGTAGTTTTGTTAAGAATCGTTTATACATCTTATTATTAAATACCCATTCTGAAATATTCATTTTAATTAATGCCCTTCATTTTAATAAATACCCTTGTTTCATTGAAAATCGTAAGTATACGAACACTTTTGGGAGCCACTGTATATATATACATATATACTGGAACCGAAAAGAAAATTCCATGAGGGTCAGTTTCAGGAAATAGATATGCGAGAACATACGTCATTACCTTTGTTTTACATTATTATCACCACTGAAAATGGATTTGTTTTAATCCCAATCGAACGTTTTTACGATGGATGTAAAACAAAATTTCTGTTAAAACATAATCACTGGGTAGTAGCAACAAGTTGGTATAAGCATTTTAAATCAAATTTTTTATACTACGGAAATAGTAAAGAATTTTTACAAATAACATAAAACTTCAATTATTATTGTCGACTGAAAAAGCAAATAAAATAGTTTTTTTATAATAAAGCATGTTTGTAAACTTCATAAAAGGGACACTTGTGTTAGTTTCTACAATAGTATTCACAAGAACAACCTATCTGTTACTTTCTGTACAATAGATGTTTCTAACAAAGAAAAATTGGATTTTTGTTTTACTTTTTCCTGAGAACTGTAGTCTAAAAGTCTGTTTTCTCAGTACCTTAATCTCATTTATCTTTTTACTGGGATATAGCAACTTACCGTTCTGCACTTCTACTTTATTTGAGGTCCGTAAAACTAATAGGGGAAAAAGGGATTCTAGACAAGATAAAAGTGATTTGTCACACAGTTGAAAAGAATCCTGCTACGTAAAACGACCATACATCATAAAATGTGGAAAACATTGATTGATGTAACAATAATCATAATGAAATATTTTAAATGAAAAAGACAATTACGGTACATATGACATAAAGTCTTTAATTTTCTTTTCTTTGATATTTCTGTGTCGTTATGGCAGATGTTGATATGTTCGAAAAATTCAATTTTATGTTTTTAGTTTATATGTCACACACAAAATTGGTTCTTTAATGTGGCAAAAGCTTATATGTGGAATTATGAAATAATACTAAGTTATTCGTAATTTGGCAAAAGTTGATGTCATCTTTTTTTCTCAAACCCCTCAAAATTTTAATCTCTAATTGAAGAAATATTTTCGTTAAAGACCAACCATATGCTTGAGGCTGAATATGAGTATTAACTAAAGAATAGTTGGATTGATAAACGTATTTGAGCAATTTTATATTTCACAACAAAAGTTTCTTTTTTAATTTGCCTTAAACATGAAAAAATTACATATTAACATCTGCCATAACGCCATAGATTTATGTGAGGGAATTTCTCAATCTCGAATATATATATATATATATATATATATAGGGTGTTTCATATTGAATGGGACGAAAAGAATAGCATAGTACAAATTCTGTAATTGATTTATTTAGCCGAAACAAATTAATTCTGAAAGTACAATTATACAAGTTTTATCTGGCAACAGCGAAAACTCTTCCGGTTACGAAATCGCTGCTAGAGTCACTGTCAATTCGCCATCCATGCAGGAAAAAGTCTACTGTGTTTTGGAATACGCCAAAGCATCTTCGTTTATCGTTCCCTCATTTGGAGGAAGCGGTTCCCGGCTTCATTCTGCAGCAAGACGATGCTCTAGATTATTGCAATAAAAACGTACGTTAGTACTTCAACGATAGTCTACCTGACTGTTAGATAGGCCATGCTGGGTCAAACGATATACCATTGCTTTCTTGGCCACCGAGATCCCCAGATCTAACCCCTTGTGATTTTTTCCTATGGGGTTTTGTTAAAGATAAAGTGTTCGTGCCTCCATTTCCCAAGGACTTACGGCAACTGAATCAGCGGATAACTGAAATGATCGAATCATTAACAAAAGATATTCTATCACGAGTGGGGCAGGAAATGGAATACCACATAGATATTTGTCGTGTCACCGGAGGGGCACACATAGAACATCTATAGAAACTGGGATAACTATAGTTTCACTGTAAATTTCATTTATCAAAATAAATTAACTACACCGTTCACTGGTATGCTTTCTTTTTGTCCCATTCAATATGAAACACCCTGTATATATATATATATATATATATATATATATATATATATATAGATAGATAGATAGATAGATAGATAGATAGATAGATAGATATAGATATAGATATAATTTAAGTAGAAAGTAAACTATTTCTTCACATTCAAAATATGCGGAAAATTCTGAAAAAAAATGCATGTCGTAGTAAGAAGGGTTCTGGTACTCAAAGATAGTCCTCCTCAGCCTACCCAGCAGATCTTTTATTCTTCTAACTATCTAAATTTTGAACCTCAAATATACCTGGTTTTTTCCGGGTGTAAGCTGTATAAATTTGAACTTGTCAGTCACTAACTATATTCGGCTTTCAGAATTTAGTCGTCTTCAGAGTACATTTTGAGCATTCGATGCTTGGTATCTCCAAATAAGGGTAATAAACCTTTGTGATACTCCCAGTAATAAAAACAAATTGATATTATGATTTGAATTCTACACATGAAAGAAAAAGAAACAATCTTTTCTTAATATACTGTCTTACAGGTCGCAAAAAATATGTGATCTTGACAAAACTGACAGTCAGTGCTTTTTAATAAAAATTTTAAAATGCAAGAATTTATGTCAAAATTTTGAACAGTGATGCGGTGAATTCCAAAGAACTTTAAATAAAAAAATATTAGTATCCTAGTCCATTCAGCTTCTCGTTAAAGATATAACTTGCAATTATTAAGCTAGGTGCAAGAAGTGTCAAATATTTTGGTGTACACTACACCATATCTACTAATTTATGTGCCCGGTTTGTCTTTTTTCATTTGACATTACACACAGAAACATTGATAATGTGATTGTTATAGAATGACAATGTTAATCTTCAGAAAAATATCTTTATTGCGTCATTTCTTCAGTTTTGTTGCTAAAAGAATGTTCGAGTCTTGCAAAAAAAGTCTCTTCATGTCTTGCAAATTCAAAATCATGGTATTGTTTCAGTTGTCCTTGAGAACACTTTGGTAGTCAAGAATTAGCTTTCAGAAAAATTTCCCGAAAAATATCGAGACACTCCAATGATTGGACAAGATCAAATCAGGCAGGACCTGACATTGCAACAAGGCCTTCCAGGAACGAGTCAATGTATAGAAACACTGGGTTCAATGGTGAGTGGAAGACCCAATATATTAAGTTTAGGAAATATAAATATTGGGTTTTTAAAAGAAGCGTGTAAATTACGTTTCATCAGTTGTCTGTTCGAATTCTGTTAGGAAATGCGTGTCATATGGGCTAATTGGTCTTTATTACCGATTTGGTATTTGTCCTTGCTGCAAGTAGAGATTTTGAGACTATCATTATTATCAATTGTGTTCGTTTATATTGGTAAACAGTGGAGGAATAAATATCAATTTCACAATATAACCAACATGTTACGTGATAAATTGCTACATTTCCTATAAATTAGAGTTTTGTAAGCTAATATTCAAAAGGGAATAAAAGTCCTTCAGTAGTTTATATTTAAAACATAAAATAAATTTGCATAATAAAAATAAAAGCAATATTATTTATTCTATAGAACTAAGCAATAATGACCGATGTATTAATTTTAATTTTTTTTCATTTTACTTTAAGATTTGTGTTACAGAATATCTTACGATAATATTTAAAAGCAAGAAAGTTCTATGTATTATGTTTACTCTGTTAGTTTCTTTAAATATACCAGCAATACTTCAGAAGTTTTCAAGACCATGTTCAACATTAGCTATTACAAAAAAGAGAGGGGAAGAGTGGATGTCTTAAACTACGAAAATCAAAAAACCAAATGACAGAGCTTCACCATCTAATTGTTGTGGTTCTACACAGCTGTTTTAATGTATGTTGTAATTGCATGTTTTGTAACAAAACAAATTTATAAGTTAGATTTACCTTATAGCCATGGCTTTAACTACATATTTGACAATTGCATTTTTATCCATTACTTGCTAAATATTATTTCTATATTCAACCATTTCTATATTTAGCCTGTAATCTATAAAATGTACGTATTACAGTATAGTATAATTATAAGTATAAATAGCATTTAAAGTAGCATCTATTCTATTTAACAGTCTTCTTAGTTTTATAAGATCCTCTCATCAACTGCTTCTGGCATTACAAACAAAGTTTGAAGCAGCTCAACTCATCAGCTAAGTGTAAATATATTCATGAAAAAGCATACATGTAGAACCTTTCCTCATTCTTCGCAAATGAGGAGAAAAAATTGCTATACTTTTCTTTAGCGGGTGCGTGGTATTGAGAAAATGTGCAAGATTCGCATTAAAGGCAACAACAATTAAGATGCTTTTTGACGATTAGAAAGCAATGATCTGAAAATAAAATCTTTATTCACTTTTTTTCCTAATAACGATCTAAAACACTATTGACTATTTCGTATAAAATAATGCAAACTGATTTGCAGTATACAAGAATAAATTATTCTTTATCATTAACTATCCGGTAAAGTTATTTTCTTCAAAACGTATCTATTGGTAACTTCTTTATTTTAGTCGCTATGTAGGTGATTCCTCTGCAGCCAATACTAAGAGCATTTCATTAGCACTCAGTAGTAAAAGCTCTTACCCTTCAATAAAAACTTCCTAGTATTGATTACTCCTGTGGATTGCTTTCTTTACTGATTACCTAACTTTTCTCTTGGTGGATTTCCCTTGGTGGACATTTTGGACCCCATCCCCTCAGGATTCTTTATGAAAATTAAGCTTTTAAATATGTTATGAGAATATGGGGTATAGATATCTTTTGTTATATTGCTTTTATCATATTGTTTGTAATTATTATATCGTGTATATATATATATATATATATATATATATATATATATATATATATATATATATATATATCTGTTAATTTCCTTTGGTTAAATGCGTATTTTTGCATGATTTGGACTAAATTCCTTATAAATCTCGTGTTATATTACATTATATAAATGTTAGCTGAATTACTCTCCTTAATATTTTGTACCATTTTTATTGCTAATTGTTTTATAAACCAAACATTTCATCTGCCTCTCAGAGGATCTTAGACTGCAAATCGTCCAATGGATTGATTTGGTCTGGAGCGCTACGGTCAATTTTTGCCACTCTAGGGCTAATTAGACCGCGACCTACTGCTTAAAGCCGATTCCGAACGGCTACAACCGTCCATGGTAGACTTTGGATTTGAACCCACAGAGTTCAAAGGGCAGGAACTCCCAGTTCACTCCCAGGAAAGAAGAGTGGGATTTGAACCCACACACTTTGGTACTTTGGAATACCTGTTGATGAAACGTTGAACAGACTGGAAAAATGGGGATATGAGGTCCTCCAAACCTCTAGAGGTAAGACCCCTTATCATACAGCAGTCTTTCTGATAAAACGCAAACTATTTAATGGACATAAAACCAGTCTTTTTGATCGAATTAGAGACAAGCCGTGATTAGAGAATCCCTGTTTTCCCTGCATGAATCCCGATGAGCGTGGTGGTTGTAGAAATCAGACTGGCTAGACAGGACATGACTAGTTGATTTCTCACTTACATCGCATTGGAATAGTGAATAACTCCGCTTGTCCTCTTTTTTGAATAGAGCATTTATAGATTCTGCACACCTCTTCTTGTGTACAGCTCCTTCGGATGGGCCTCTTAGCGAACGGTATTGAGGGACGAGAGATCTTCTGGCTTCCCAGTGATTTTTCTACTGCGAATTTTACACTGCATTTTAGCAATTTTGCCCCTGATTTTGCTACATACTTTCGATATCTTATATCTTATGATTGCTATCTAGTATTTTTTCTTTTTGCTGCATTACATTTGTCTGCGTTTAAACTTTATCTGTGTGAATATCATGTCGATGGATTTGTGTTTAGAGGCTTGCTGTATTGGAAATTTAAAAAAATATACCAAACGTATCACTCATTGAAATTTCACCAAATAAAAAGATTAACTCTCATTTTAAATAGTCTTTCTCCCCGTGTATTAAATACCTTTTTTGATATTTTATTTGTTACCAAGAATATCTCCAGATATTCTCACTAAATAAATATAATTCATATTCTAGGCCAGACATACAGATTAATGTAAGGAAAAAGCCAAATTCAATTTGCATGAGAGTTAAATCTCCTCAAACCTAATCAAGATACAATCAAAAAATAAGAAAGCTTTTCCTGTATGAGTTTTTTTCTTTTTGTCTTCCCAATAAGCTTTAGATTTTTTTTTCTAAAATAAAATTAACAATGAACGAAACTTTATACGTTATGTCAAATAATATACCGTTCCTCCCCCTCCCTCCTCGAAGATTAAGAAAAATTTCAGGTAATTTTAATATTGTGCAAAAAATGGAGGTTTATTTTAGACTTAATTATTAAAATTCATCTTGATACATTTAGTTTTTTTCTGATTCCAGAATCAAAATTCATTATTTTCCTTTATTATTTGATGTTACGTCTCTTTCATAATAAAAAAAATTAATGACAACATTTTTGTGATCTGTCCTCATTGAAAAAAATATGAGCCTATCAACTTTGAGCCCCATTAACTGATTAAGACCCTTTTCTTGAAATTAAAATACTTCTTTTGTAAACAGGAGAGCATTAATTCTTCTAATTGATGGCCGCAAGGAATTTAGAAATGAATCATTCATAGAAATAATGAATAACCCTTCTAAACATTATTAAAGATTTAAACAGATAATTTCGTTAGCTGTTATCCGATTCAAACAATTTTGTTTGACTCTGTATTCATTCTTATATAAGGGGCAACGAATATTTGGAAATATAGCGCTATTCTGCACTATTTTCGTAGTTTTTAATTATAGGTAATTCGACTCAGAATTTAAATATTACATAAAGAAACGTAATTGTCTACAATTCACTATTTGTAATCATCACAAAGAATTCTGAAAAAGTCTTCGTGATATGTTATTATGTATTCTTTTCAGAGCTCCCTTGCTGTTTTTTTCTCTAATCACCCTATATAAAAGCTATCAAATTTTCTCAGTTTTAAAAAATAAATATCTAGCTCAATCTTTTAAAGTTTAAGTTTAATTTCCCCTTATGAGGTAAAATACACGAAGGTTGATTTCTAAGAGAAAGGAAAATCTTCTCAAAAGCTAAACAAAGTAAATATACAAACTCGCAAAAATCCTACCTACATATTCTTGTTTAAACATACTTCGCCACCATATTTGTATATGCATGTTGGCACTCGTGTATAAAGCAGGTATGTAAGTCTACACTTTTTCCTGCGTATATATAACAAATAAAAATTATGAAAATATAATCCAACCATAAAAAATGTTAAAATTTAGACAACTATTGTTTGATAAATTCTAAAAGCCACAACAATAAGATTTATACGTTCTAATCCACTAAAAAAGATCAGCACCCTTTCCACTCCCAAGGAGCAAGCTTTTAGAAATTTGTTGTTATATTTTTGAAAATTTGCTTAGAAATTTATTGAAATATAATTTACATCCGTATGCCTATTTAAATATAGAATTAATGCCTGGTACTACCATAGTCATCTTAGATGACTCGTGTAAAAAACGATTAACAGTCTAGTTGCAGTTTTTGCGTAAGCCTTTATTCCAATAATGACAAATTACAAAAGTTATCATTTAAAACGTCCCTTTGGCTGGATGATTCCCACCTAGAGATGTTAGATTCAACAGCTTTACAGACATATATTCATACAAGGATATAGATGTATTTAAAATATATTTTTTTTGTATTTAAGTATCAAGAGATGTATATAAATCTAAAGTAATATAATTTTCTTCCTAAATGGTTCTAAAAGTACAAATAAATATGACCATTCTAATTTTACAATTTCCCTTGCATGTGTGGGCTATGTATAGATCAATTTGAAATCATTATTTTTCTTAATATAAATAAATTTTTAGATTTTAAATTAATATATGACCACTGTCAATAAATTTTCGTGTACGTTTGAACCATTGGTATAGACAAATCTCAAATAATACTCCTTTGTTTCACCTTTTGTAATTCGTACTTTGCAAATTATCATAACCACAGTAATTTCTTAATTACTACATGGATGTTTGGGCCTCAATCTATATATATAAAACAGTTAAATGACTGACAGATAACGCACAGACCAAACCGCTGGACCTAAAGAGCTCAAATTTTGCATGGCGATTCTTCGTATAGTGTAAGGGTGCACTAAGAAAGATTTTTGAATAATTCTTAGATTTTTTAAAGGAAATTCTTAAACTGTTTTTGTATCATTTTTTTTATAAATTTGAATTTAAAATAAAAATATGAGGATTATAAAATGTATAGCACAAGAAAGATAATAAAAATTCCTTTAAAATGAAATCTTTCTTGAATCTTTATCTTTATTTTCTGATTTTTGATGAATTTTTAAAGATTAAATTTTGGAATCAAATTTATTAAATGCTGATCACGTGGTTTCTTTTCTTTTTTGTGGTATTTTAAATTCATTTTGCGTTACGAGCATAACAATGAAATAAATCGATAAAAAATATTAAAATACGGTAAAAGATAAAATTTAACCACTAGACTAATTGAGATGGAAGTTTTTTAAGAATTCAATTCAAATTAGTATATTTTATGGATATTAAAAATACAAATTAATTGCATACATTGATCGTTGTATTTTATTTGATTATTTTCTTAAACATTATTTTGTCTGTAAAAATATCCTTTACGATTTTTTATAAATATATATATATTTTGTTTGGCATTAATTGCATACATTGGCCGTTGTATTTAATTTGAATGTATTCCGTAGCGAAGCAAGGGTATTCAGCTAGTTACAAATAAATCACAAGTAACATTTTCTCACATCGTAACAATTGTCGATTATCTAAAGAAAAAGAGCTCTATAGTTAATCAATTCTCCTTGTGTGTCAGTCATTCATGCATAAATAAATGCCTAGCAGTATGCGTGTGGAACCACGTCAAATTTGTAGCAAAAAAAAATAATTAACATAATTTTTTTCTGCAATGAAGGGATGAAGTAATATTTGAGTAATCCTTTTCGAAAACTGCATTAATCTAATTAAGATAATCTGGGAAATCCCACTTGAAGCGCATCGATCAAAAATGATTGCGTTATTCACTTTAATCAACTAATGTCCATCAAAGAGAAGATATTTCCCGCCCATTTGTTGAAATGTAATCATTTTGACAACTCCGTAGGAGTCAACGTAGGTAGTTAAACCACCATTATGAACATAAAAATACCATTAGAAATTGCACAGAAAAAAAATATTTTTTTCTGGAGGAAATGTTTATTCTCTTTATCATTCATTTCCTTTCTAGATTTTAGAAACAAAAAGAACAGAATCTTTGCCTAAACAAAAATATTCCAATTTCTTGAAATTTATTTACTCAAAACTGTGTTTAAATATTTTTTACAGAGGAAATTTCTATGTTGAATAGGTGCATTTCTCAATGGGTAGATCCAGACCTATTCATTTGGCAATGAAAGATCGAATGATGAAAATATATCTACTATTTATTCAGAATTTAATAATATTCAATAAAGGTTTTAAGAAAAAATTATTACTTTGTATATTTATATAAAATTATTTCTTCCAAATTCATTTTATTGTAATTGTTGATAACAGACACCTACTGTAATCAAGAAATAGACGTTGTCAACAATGGTCGAGAAAGATAATGTAATTACCATGTTTCTATTAACTTGCTTTCTTGTTTTTTTGTGTGTGTGTTTGTCCCTTACAAATCTTGCAATCGATTTTTAACTAACTTCCCGACTAGCTAAACATTTGAAACTTTTAGAATAGCTCAGAACACGATGACAATGCATTCTTTTAATACTTTTAGCCATATTTAAGAAGACTTGAATCCATTTTCAGTTAATTTTGTTTTGTAGACTGGTGCAGCCATCTATCGGCCGAGAAGGGAACGAAAAGTTAGACGCAAGTTAACTTCCAATTAACTTCATTTTCTTTCAATTTGATGGGATAATTCATCAAAAAAAATTTAAAAACTATTTATTAATACATAGAATTGTCAACTTTATAAGTTTCAACATAAAATTTAAAAACATGGTATATAAAAAGTTCTTTTTATCTTGTAATTATTTTATAAATTAGATTGTCGAGACAATGACAACTGTATATTTTTAGAAAAACACATAAAATACAAATTCTTGGGCATTTAGCGGTTGAAATGGGAAAATAAATAATCATATATAAGAATGACATATAGAAAACTGGTGGTAAACGCAAAAAGGAATGCACAACCTTTTAAAATCCACAATGATTACTCCTCGCATTTAGGAATTGTTCATAGTGACAATCATATATAATGCTCCTCGGCCTGACGAATGAACTACTAATTGGTTCGATACATGTCTCCTTCGCTATAATTATATTGTGGATTTTAAGAAATTGTGCCCACCTGCTAACAGATAAAAAATAAATTGTAACTTAGTGTTGGGATTTTATACTTAAGTAAAAATGATTCTATAGTGTAATTTATAATTAGAATAAAGGTATTTACCCATTATACCAAACTGTCGCCAGTTTAAATTCTCAAAACTCTCCAATTACATCATAAAATCGCCAATCAAAGAAGTAAATGGAATACCGGAATATACTTTACTTTTCACACCACATTTCCACTTTCGCAAACTGCGTTAGAGTTTTAAAAAAATGAATATAAAAAATAAATATAATACACCCATACCTCACTTTATGGTCTAGATACGTTCCGGAAAAGTTGGCCGTAAAGCGAAAATCCGTATAACGAATCAATTATGTTGATTCAAACCCATACAAATCTAAGTGGATGTAGTCCAGTTTTTTATAAAATAATATAGTTTTTATTTCATAAAGTATTTTATTTTTATTTCCTGTAAAAAATATTTGCATAAAAATAAATGTACAACACAATGTAATAATAAACAGAAAATAAAATATTAAACAAATAAATTAAAAACAAAAAAATCATGTGCACATATGTATACATATAATAAAAAGCATAAAATAAAATGTTTAAAAACTCTTTTAATCTGAGGAGGAACATTAACATGAAGAATCACTAAGCTATAGTATGCTGCCATCATCACTTTCCGCTGTTGTGGATTGACCCAGTTTAAAATATTCGTCTAACATTGTCTGCTTCGCCTTGCTTTCTTTTGCAGTGATTTGTATATCTTTTTGCAGTGATTTGTAACAGGTAATGGTTGAGTTTACTTCTCGAAACACTTTAGCGATGCGTTCTTCGACGGGATAATTTTGAAGGATGTTCATTCCCTGCTCGATATAAGAAAGCGCATTCAACAAGTTTTTTTGCTATTAGCTGTTGGCATATAGCAGGCTATGGCTCCTCATCAAGTGCTCGTTCTGTTTCTAATTGGATCAGTTCCTCGTTTGAAAGTGGTTCTCTGTCAGCATCTAAAAAATCAATCAAATCACCTTCTTCCAAATCCTCAAAACCAACAATTTTTGCTAAGTTTAATATGTTATGTAGAATTTCAGAGAGGGAATTATCTTTAGGCTCATTAGTGTTTATGCATTCTGGCCATATTTTTTCCCAACATGGTTCATTGTGGTTAGTTTGTCGGAATTGTCTGAAGATGTGGAGATTGAGTATCTTCCCAAAAGTACAACAACTCTGATCCAGCCAATGGATCAGGGTGTAATAACCACTTTTAAGGCTTATTATTTACGAAAAGCTTTTTGTAAACTTATTCACGATGGTAAATCTTCGATAAAATAATTTTGGAAAAAATACAGCATCAAAGATGCCGTAGACAACATAAGCGAATCGTGGAAGGGATTAAAATCAACCACAATGAACCATGTTGGGAAAAAATATGGCCAGAATGCATAAACACTAATGAGCCTAAAGATAATTCCCTCTCTGAAATTCTACATAACATATTAAACTTAGCAAAAATTGTTGGTTTGGAGGATTTGGAAGAAGAAAAAAAACAAGAAAAAATTGAAAAGAAGAAGAGTGATTAGTGATTCTTCTTGTTTTTAATTTATTCTTGTTTTTAATTTATTTGTTTAATATTTTATTTTCTGTTTATTATTACATTGTGTTGTACATTTATTTTTATGCAATTATTTTTATGCAATTATTTTTATGCAATTATAATAACCTCAAAACCAACTAACCTAACTCAATTATTATAACCTCAAAACCAACAATTTTTGCTAAGTTTAATATGTTATGTAGAATTTCAGAGAGGGAATTATCTTTAGGCTCATTAGTGTTTATGCATTCTGGCCATATTTTTTCCCAACATGGTTCATTGTGGTTGATTTTAATCCCTTCCACGATTCGCTTATGTTGTCTACGGCATCTTTGATGCTGTATTTTTTCCAAAATTATTTTATCGAAGATTTACCATCGTGAATAAGTTTACAAAAAGCTTTTCGTAAATAATAAGCCTTAAAAGTGGTTATTACACCCTGATCCATTGGCTGGATCAGAGTTGTTGTACTTTTGGGAAGATACTCAATCTCCACATCTTCAGACAATTCAGATAAACTAACCAGGTGGTGTGAAGCATTATCTAAAATGAGTAATGCCTTGTAGCTCAAGTTATTGTCCTTCTTTTTTTTTACTTCTTGGCAAAAGTAATTTTTAAACCAATGTTCAAAGAAAATTTTAGTCATTCAACATTTCTTGTTGGAACTTCAAATGACGAGCAATTTTTTCTTGTTCAGCCCTTTAAAACACCTTGGATTTTCGGAAAGATATACTAAAGGTGGTTTTAGCTTAAAATACCCTGCAGCATTAGAACGAATGAGCAAATTTAATCGTTCTTTTGACACCTTATATCCAGATGCAGACTTTTCAGATTTTTAAATGTAAGTTCTTTCAGGAAATCGCTTCCAATAGTGTCCTGTCCTACATTGAAAACATGTTCAGGTCGGTATTCACCTCTTTTAATAATTATTTTCAAAATGTTGGATATTCTTTAGCTGCATCATCAACGGTCATAGTTCTTTCAACTTTCATTTTTAAATTGTACAAATTGTGGCGATATTTGAATTTTTCAAGCTAACCTCGGCTTCCTTGGAATACACCTTTCACAGATTCATCAGTATCCTCCCGCTTTCAATTTTCGAAAATACTTTTAGCCTTTTTTTAGATAGTCATTTGGCTCATTGGCATCCTTCATAGATTATTGTCTTATTGTCTTCAAACCACATATCTAATAATTGTTTCATTTTTTCCATAAAGCTGATTCTTTAGCAAGTTAATTTTGAGACACTTAAAGGTGCAGCAGATAGCGAATGTGTTTTAATTTCTTCTTTTCTATGGCGAATAGTTTGAACGGTAGACTTTGTTAGTCCCATTGCATTACAAATTCGAACAATGTTCTCACCAGCTTTAATACGACGTAAAACTGTTACTTTGGTCTCTAGCGTGCCAGATTTTCGGCTTCTCTTTATTTTTATCAGTATCAATCTCCAAATTCAATGAACGTATGGGTGGCATTTTTTTCTAAAAAGGGAACGATTATATTTAAAATAATTAATGAATCAATTATATATGTAACGAAAGTAGTCTTTCTAATACATACGTACCAAATATGTTTACAATTCACCAATTAATACAAACAGAAACAGAACATAACCAGAAAACAAACAAGAATAAACACGTCAAATTACACTAAAGCGACAACGCAGTAAAATGATCACAAAGGCAAAATGTAGCAGTGTCGGCTAAAGGGAGAAGCTGAGACTAAACAGGTCACTACCGTATAACGAATCATTGTGGGCAGTAAATAAAAAAAATGCCATAATTTAAAAAGGCCGTTATAGCGAAATGCCGCATAAAGAGCAAACCGTATAGCGAGGTATAGGTATATTCTGTTCTGTTCATGATAATAAAATGTCAAAACCTTTATTGTAGAGTTATCATCATTGATATATTTAGAGGGGGGGTGCTGCAAATAATATATCATGTTGAAGAAAATAAAGATTTGCTACTGGAGCAAAAACATATTATAACAGAATCGTCTTAACGCCAACTTTAAACGAATTTTTGCCCACACACCCCTCCAAACCCATAATTGAAATTGACCTTCGGTTTAATTATAAAATATAACGCGTTATTCAGCCTTAGTAGAGTAATTGCACCATCTACTGTCAAATGATTTATAAATAAAATGGACTTAATAAATATTACATCAGGAATCAGTTTCTCTCTTCAACTCAAATACTTTAATCCCTTCATCTTGATGAACTTCTAACTACTCTGCCAGCAATGAATACAACAGGATAAAGAATTACAAGTGCATTCCTTTATTTCTTTCTCCTCGGAACAGTGTCCTGAGAGGTCTGCTTTTTTGGCATCGTAATCCCATCTGCCCTTGATTGAATTTAGAAGTTTTCTCTCTTCTCTTCTACTCTTCCATTTTATTTCGGGCTGACAAATCTGATACTAAAGAAAGGAGAGATTTTAAGACTCAAACAACTGTGGTTCATCAGAAACGTTGAAAGCGTGGCCCCGAACAAAATTTTTATTCCATTGAACTTCTTAGTAAATACAGAAGATTTTCAGAATATTATTTAAAAAAAGGACTACAAATAGATCGAGTGTCAACAGTTATGGGTGAAATCATGCACAGGGGTTAATGTGTTTAATATAATCCATTTTAATTTAGAAACTTGTAGTAGGATGATCATTGCAACTGAACAAATAATTACAAAATAAAGTTAAACACTCTTTCTGGAATCAGGCATTAAAATCGGCATTTTTTAGGCACTACATCGGGGAAATTTCTTTGCCAGCAAACATTTTCCACAATTACTAAACAGCCAGTTATGGCTGAAAACAAGGAAACGAGATGGTTATGCCTTTGTAAATACAACTAATCACATCTGCATGAATCTGACTATTTAGTATGTCAAAAATCTGTGTTACGAATGGTTACAATCAATGCAAGGAAAACTAAATTTCTGTACCTGTGATTTAAAAAAATTTGAATTGTTCTGTAATACTTATCGGCATTGATTGGACAAATTCAGTGGGCCATTAGCTCTTACTCTTAACGAACGAATGTTAATTATATCGAATAAAGCAAGACATTGAATCAACTGAGAAATGTATTTCATTAACCCACCAGCGGGCGTGCCAATTTTTGGAACACCAGCAGGCGGGGGTGACACAAAGTACAACGTCTCTTTCAAACTTGTTTATTCCTTTTGTAATAAACTTCTTTTTCAAACTGAAAATAATAATTCTGCGTTTTATGACAAGATATAAAATGTTGATAATATTGAGATATATTTATAATGAAAGGCTAAAGAATGCAGATATAATCGCCTTATTTAAAAACTGTCCGGTTTATTGGATCTAAGGACGACTTGCGAATTGATTGTTATTATATCCAAAAAACTAAAAAACAATCCTAAAAAACAATGAGATTGTCCGTCTTCGTCATACGCGGGATACCGTGTAATAGCTGCACATTGGATCAACAGTGTCGCAGTGTAGGCGACAGTTTTTGAAAGTTAAACAGGTGCAAGATGGGTACAAAGAATAGGAGAAGAAGATATGTTACAAACAGCGTATAAATGGTGTACAGATGCAGTTTACGAGCTGCTTATGTCAGAAAGGGAGACGAGAATTGACGTGTGAAAGGGGAACGGTCGAAAATTGATTGCAAGGAACGGCGGCCAGCTGCAGTTAATGATCTGGACAGGCAGAAATAGGAAACGAAGGTGTCCGAAATTTGATGTTAGTTAAGGATGAGTTAAGACTTTACGAGCTTCACTGCGTTAGGAGGTCGGCAGGGGGTCGGAATAGAAGCGTGTGAATATATGGGCGTGAGAATTCTCCAGAAGGGTGCACCGACTGACGCCCCCTTCAATTTTGAGTGGAGGAGTTGTTATTATAAAAAAAGATTTGGAGCCATTAAAGGTTATCCATATTTACCCATTGGTCAGGAGATGGTCACCAATGGAAAGCCTAGAATGAAGTGGGGGAGTTAAGTAGAAAGATAGAGGTGGCTGAAAAAATCAGAGAGATATATAGTTGAAAATCAGTGAGGCAGATGAAGTTTAGAATCCGCTGAGGAGAAGTCGGAGTCAAGAAAGGCGGAAAGGGCCGCAGACGACCAAAAAAGATAGAGGTGTAAGCCCTCACGTGCCAATGAATGTTATGCCTGCCGATTGAAGGATCACTTGAGCCGAAAGCCTTCCGCGCCGACCTAAACTAAATGCGTCCTCCTAATGACCCCAGGAGCGAAGTCGATCTGACGACCAGCCGATAGCTTAGCCCTAGAAGGAGATACCTGTCCAGGAGACCAGAACTCTCCCATGCCGCACCCCTTCGTCGAGCGAGCTCCCGCTACCAAGAGGTTGTAGCGTCCCAGAGCCCCGTATGCATAGATGATCGCTACCAGCCACCACCGCCCAGAGTGTAGAGTCCTTGTGCCACAGAGGACCGCCGCAAGCCACCTCTCGTCCCTCACGAATCTCCCCAGCCGTGCAAGTATCAGGTACGGGATTTTGTTTATTTGGTGATCTTGTGCCGAAGCTCAGTTAGATTAGGAGGATGATAGTAGCCGCGATTAATATTGCATGTTGTCATAGATATATGTAACCGAATATTTGTGGTTTTGTATAATAATAGTTAGAATATGAAATTGAGTAGTAAAAATATAAGTGATATGAGATATATATATGTATGGTATTAACATGATAAAGGAGTAATGATAGGAAGTCAATAATGAGTAATGTTAATGGTATATATAGTGTGAATATGAAATTAAGTAGTAAAAGGATAAGTGATATGAGGTATACATATGTATTGTGTTAAAGCTTCGAATAATCAAATAATGAAATTGAGTAATAAAAGTATAAGTGATATGAGGTATATATATGCATTGTATTAACATGATAAAAGAGTAATGATAGGAAGTCAATAATGAATAATGTAAATTGTATAAATAGTGTGTTGATAATTAATAAATTGATTTGTGATCATACACATGAGTAATCACTAATCCTTTGTGTCAAACATTGTACTAACCACAATTAAATATTTCATAATTATTTAATTTACTATCACAAACTGCAGCAACTCCTGCTTTTGTCGTAATGTAATCCAGTGTAATCGCTGGTTTACCACGGTTAAATCACGGCTAACAATGAATGGAAAGGAATGCAAGGGTCAGAAAATCAGGCCTGCATTAGAAAGGGTGTGGATATAAATAGAAATTGCTTAGAACATTCAAACCTTACATGTAAAAACAAACCATTCAGAATTATGAAAATGTTGCACTTTGTACACGGGCGGCCCGCTGAAGGGTTAAAATGGTTTTGTTCGATTCTGAGTTGATACAAATAATATAAATAAAACAATATATAAAACTATTTGCACTATTTGTGGAAAATCACAAGTTATGGACATTTCCCACCTCCAGACCTGTGAGGCCCTGTAGGCTCGACATCTCTGCAACCGATAGTGGGAGGGAAGAGCATTGAGCAACTGATACATTCTTGTTGCCTCTTTCGCTTTACTTTTATTTCCTGTTGTTGCCTGTTTTCTTGTTGTTTTTGTTTATTGCTTGCAATTGGAAAGAGAAAAAAACAACGTAGAAAACATTTTCATTTTTACATAGAGACACCAGGAGGATCATTCGCATTTGCTCTAGAGGGTAAAATTATTGCAGATGCAACCCACGCGGTCATGTCACCTGACAGCACATGTTGAGATTGTAAAAGAGTCTAGGGAAAAAAATTTGCCATTTACCGAAAATTTTTCAATTACTTTTGGTGCTATTTGCTTACAATACTAAAGCCAGCTGGGAAAACGCATTTAAAATGTACGGTTAGAGCTCTGAGAGATCTGAAATCCTAACCCCCACCTCTTAAAAGAAAAGGAACTTTACTAAAGCACTTTATTAAATTATTTAATTTTGCTGCCCAACATAATTTCTTAAAATATATCAGTAAGAAATGTCAACAATTAGATGGTATCCCTCAAGGAGAAAATGATTCATATTTGCTCACCAACTTATATTTGTGTTGGTATTGACGTAGTAACGTTAATAATAAAAGTTTAAATCATACGTATATACTGATGATATATAATTCTTACATAAACAATTTTATCTGAAAACATCTAACAAGATGTCATCCTTAGACGTAAATTCCCTGTATTTAACTATAACTATAAATATATTCATGAGTTAAGGTTTGATTTTTATGATAAAAGGTACGATTTCTTTAGTTAAATTCAGCATTTAAACATTTGTTATGATGAATCAATACAACAAGTACATTTTTAATCAAATAATACAACCAAAATGTTATGTTCTTAAAGTAACAGAATTAAATATGTGGATCACCGTTAATAGATATTAAGGATTTATAAGTATTCTGTTAATTTTCTCACGATCCTTATTTGGTAATTTTTGATTTGTGAATTACTATTGTTGTGAATTTCGAATTAAAATTTGCCTCGCAAGATCAAAAGTATTGATATCCAGCATTTCAAATGTATATTGTATTACAATATAAAGGGTCCTTTTTAAATTCGCACTTTATTATTAATTTATTTAAGATATTTTCCTATTTTTAATTAAATTGTTAAATAGTCATATTAGTCTAGCACTGAAACCATATAAATATTGTTCCACTCATTTTTTAAAACATTTAAATATTTTTAACAAATCTTGTACTCTACCATGCACGTCACTGATGCACATAACTTTTTTAAATGTTCTTCTTTTTCTCTCCCATAAATATATTTGCAACAACATTCATCCATATTCATCCTATATATATCAATGGAAATCCTAAATGGAAATCATCATCCTAATTCCTCCTGTTTCTTCAAATTAACAATTTTATTTCCATAATGCAACAGCAAATTGTACATTCATTTTTCATAAGCCTTTCCTATTCCAACATATTACAAACGAATAATATGGCCTCTTTCAAAGAATACCAAGTGTTTAATTCTTCATGGAGTTTTAATTTTTAAAACAGAACCAAAGGTATAAACAAGTTTTATTACATGTCTCTCGAAATATAAACAATTTACTCCTTATATTTTATTTCCATTATATTTATAGTTTCATAGAATTTAAAAATATAATAACATACATTTAGACGAAGGGCAGTCGTGTCAAGAATGATGATCTTTATACTAGACATATTTCTTAAAGTAATCATGATAATGTAAATTTACATTGAGGAAATGTACTCTAATATGCCAAAATAACTTTTTATGTGTTAATGATTCTATTAGCTGAATACCCGTGCTTCGCTACGGAGTGCATTCAAATTAAATACAATGGTCAATAAATGCAATTAATACCAATAAACAAAACAAAATAAAATATTAATAAAAAAATCGTAATGGATATTTTTATAGATAAAATAATGTAGGGGAAAATATTCAAATTAAATACAATGGTCAATGTATGCAATTAATCTGTATGTTTAATATCCATAAAACATACTAATTTGGATTAAATTCACTACTGATCACGTGATTTTATTTTTTTGTGATATTTTAAATTAATTTTGCGTCACGTGCATAACAACGAAATAAAATGACATAAAAAATCAAAATACAGAAAGAGATAAAAGTTTACCCCTAGACTAATTGAGATAGAAGTTTTTTAAGAGTTTAATTAAAATTAGTATGTTTTATGGATAGTAAACATACAAATTAATTGCATACATTGACCATTGTATTTAATTTGAATATTTTAACTTCATTATTTTGTCTATAAAAATATCCATTACTAATTTTTTTATAAATATTTAATAGATATTTTTGTTTCTTGGCATTAATTGCATATATTGACCGTTGTATTTAATATGAACGCACTCCGTAGCGAAGCACGGGTATTCAGATAGTATGTAATATATATATACACTGCTGGCCACAGTAAATGCAACACCCTGAAGGAAACATGCAAATAACATGAAATTTGCAACATGCATTAGCGGTGGTTAGATATGCAAATGATTAGAATTTCAGCGCAGACGCACATCACGCGCGCCTGTGGCGCCACTTCAAAGCGCTATTTAAGGCTTGGAGATTTCGACAATTTCAAGTTCGGCAATTGTGTATTTCTTGTGGTTTTTTCAAAAAAACGATCAATTATGCCTCGTCGAATACAGCGATCATCTTTTGATCAAGTATTCGAGTTCGACAGAGGAAGGATAGTGGCCTACCGAGATTGTGGATTATCTTTCAGGGAAATCGGTAGTCGTGTTGGACGAAACTAAACAACTGTAAAGCGGATATGCAATCGTTGGATGCAGGAGGGTACGACGGACCGGCGTGTTCGATCGCATCCACCTCAGCGCACCACTTCACGTGATAACAGGCAAATTGTGCGCATGGCAGTGACGGATCGCTCAGTCACATCACGAACCATAGCACAGCACATGCAGTCTGTAACGCATCATCCAGTGTCAGCGCGTACCATTCGACGCCGTTTACAGCAGAGTGGTCTGTTCGCAAGACGTCCATTGCTTTGTCTACCCTTGACGCAGAACCACAGACGTCTCCGCCGCCAATGGTGCGATGACAGAAGGATGTGGACGGCAGAATGGAATGAAATTGTCTTTACTGACGAGTCACGCTTCTGTCTGCAACACCACGTTGGTGGCATTCGAGTCTGCAGACACCGTGAAGAGAGGATGCTGAACAGCTGCGCTATGCACCGCCACACTGGTCCTCCACCGGGTATTATGGTATGGGGCGGTATTGGATATCACTCTCGCACACCTCTAGTACGCATTGCCGGTACTTTAAACAGCCAGCGCTACATTTCCGAGGTGTTGGAGCCAGTTGTCCTTCCTTACCTTCAGAGCTTGCCCACAGCCATATTTCAACAGGATAATGCGCGACAACACGTGGCGCGCATTGTCCAACGGTTCTTCGTCAATCGCCAGATTGAATTGTTTCCCTGGCCGCCTCGCTCTCCGGATCTTTCGCCGATAGAAAACATGTGGTCCATGGTTGCTCTACGACTGACCCAGATTCCATACCCAGCTGCCACAGCAGATCAACTTTGGCAACGTGTGGAAGCTGCTTGGTCTGCTGTACCCCAATAACTCATCCAAAGGCTCTTTGAATCAATGCCGAGGCGTGTGGCAGCGGTGATCTCCAACAATAGCGGCTACTCTGGCTACTGATTTTGGCAGGAATCACACTTCACAGAAGTCTATAAATTTAATCATTTGATACTTGGTCAACATGTTATCTACAAAATAAATTTTGTTGTGATATCTCTTGTCTTTCTTGGTGTTGCAATTTGGGTGGCCAGCAGTGTATATATATAATACAGTCGGACCTCTATTTAACGAACCTCTATTTTGCGAATTTCTCTATTTTGCGAACTTTTCCTCGGAACCAAGAACATCTTGCGAATTTCGTCGCAAAATAACCTCCAAATAACGAAGTGCATTCTCTATTTAACGAACTTTTTCTTGCGATCCAATATTTTTTTCATCCATATTTCTCAAAATATTTCTGTACATTTCAAACTTATTCTTTCTTTTGACACATTTTATGGGGATAAATGACCTTGAACTGGTTTTACCAGTCGCCTAACTTAACGAGAGCAGTAAATTAACTGGCTGTCATTCTTTGCATTTCATCCAGGAAGTGCAACCTTTATCCTCCCCCCAACTGTCCACTTCATTAAAATAACTTTCGATATCCCTCTTTCACCCTTAATGGAGCTGTCCCGTGTCCTTGAACTAGTCTCCCGTTTCCTAGATTGTTGATCAGAGTCATGCTGGTAATTTCGGTTCCAGAAATTGAAAATACAGTGAATTCCCGGACAATGTTTCGTCTTATTCTTCTTTTCCTTGCAGATTTCTTTTTGATGGGTAAGATATATAAAACAAATATATATTAATTTACAAAATAATGGTGTGATTGATTACTTTTATAATAATATTTAATGTTTATGAATTTTAAATATGTTTTGTGTGAGTTTTAAGTATTTTAATAGGTGTATCTCTATTTAACAAACTCTCCAAAAAACGAACTTTTTTTCGAAATTTAGCGACTTCGTAAAATAGAGGTCCGACGGTATATACATATATATATATATATATATATATGGATGGTTACGTGTGACTTTCTTATATATATTACACATTTTATTAAATTTTTCTTTTTATTATAAAAAACAAATTAAGTGTGTGATAGAGAGAACAACTAGTGACTATCTCACCCAAAATAAACGATGGATAAGGCTAGGCTAAAAGAAAGAATATCCTTCTGTAGAAAGAATATCCAGAACCATATTCTAGAGGACCACTTTCTTAACGTCGTAATCACGTTGGAAACTTGAGTGGATTTAGCAAGTTACCGTTGCAACATCTTTTATTTAAGGCTTGTAAAACTAACAATAAAAAGATAAAAAAATTTAAGTTCCCAACGATTTTTGTTTTGTCAGACTGAGTTAGATTAGGGAACTGCCGAAATTTTCTTTCATTTTGCAGAAAATAAGAAGTAGGATTATAATGAAAAATAGGTAAAAAGATAATATTTCTCAAAGGTTTTGGAAACGGTGATCCCAGTTAAGAGAAATATAATAATTTTTAAAACTTATGAGGAATAAACAAAGTAATTGTGTATACTTTTGCAGACTTTCCTGCTACATTTCTTATTGAAAACAGATTAGTGGTGCTAACTGTTCAGAAAAATGCTTTCCAAAGAAGAACAATCATATTTTGTATTTTATATGCTATCATATTCCTTCAGTTAATTACATTATTGCTCAATATTTGTTAATTTGTGCGTAGAGAGATTTCAAAACTTTGGTTTCACTAAGTAGAATTTATTCACAGAGTTATTAACTTTAAAAAATCAGCTTAAGAAACAAATTGCTTTTTGCTAGTGAATTTAGATTCACGTGTTTTTAAATGTGTCCTGTCTCAGGCTATTTTAAAATCAATCTCAGTAGCTATTAATCTTTAAGAAGAATTTGAAAAATAAGTGAAAACAGAATTATAGAAAAACAAGTGATTTAGTTAATCATTGGAAGAAAACAGGAAATATAGATTCTGTCTATACTATAAATCTATTATTTTTATGAATCGATATGACCCCTTTCAAACTATAAAAAATTTCAAACTATAAAAGACTTATTGTTAAAAATATTTAATCTATTTAAGTTTTGTTTTCATACCAATTATTAATTTGAAACATAAACAAAAAATTCCTTACCTAAGGAGACCTGAACTAATTAGGAATATGAAATGCAAAACATACTTTGAAAAAGAAAAAAAATAACAATCTCAAACAACGACGGACAAAGTCATGAAGTAATAGACTTGAAGCATTGAGAGAAAAAATAATTAAAATCCATAAAAAATGCGAAATTTTTCCATTGATATCTATAGTTTGTGCAATATCAATTATTGCAGGAATATAGAATGCTGTACAATAATCCATAAACATAGATTTAGAAATTCAAAATACGCAGTGAAACGTAAAGAATATTTAAAGAAATTTTATTCTTTACATTTCAGTTTTTATTTATATTCTATTAATTTTATCAACTATATCATTTCCTCGTACAAAATATTACTTTTAAATTGTATTCCAATATCGCTATTTCTTAATAAATATGAAAAATAGGACATGAATTTTATAATTATTTTCAATTTTGCAGAAATTCTGGTTAAGTAACATATTCTGATAAAGTTATACGTAAGTAATAAACTAAGCAGAAACCTCAGTTTTTATTTTTTGAAAATTCAGTTGCATGTAAAAAAGGAAGCTGATAAATGCTAACAATTAACAATAATTGGGATCCTTTTCAGAGAATATTTACAACGAGAAGGCTCTATTTCTCACAGAGAACATTTTATGGAAAAGGGAGGGAATAATAAAATCTTCTTCCTTCATTCCAGCCATGCATTTTGTAGTTTCTACCTTCTCAGGGGAGTTCAAGACGTTGTAACAGGGGTTAAACCTTTCTCATCCCCGCAGGCAACTTCCGCTTCCTTTTCCTAATTGGTAATAACTGAAATGAAAAAAAGCTGTTTTCAGTAAACAATCCTTTTTCATTTCACCATTCATGAAGGTGAAAAGTGTAAAAAAGATTATCTATATTTACCAACACACTCGATAAAGTACAAATAAATCTTTTCATTTTCTGCATTACTCTAGTCTGTTCCACAATTAGACTTGTAGTTTGAGATAACAAGGCGTAAGTTACTTCCTTAATTTAAGTGAAGTACACGAGGACTACTTAGTTAGGTAAATGAACTTATTTAAGAAATTTCTATAAGCTTTTCGGAGAATTTTCGGGATCCCTGCTAATTTCCTACTTACTAATGATTATGCTTTTTAAAGCTTAAACTTAACGAGTTTTCCACCAAAGACTTATTATTTGCTACAGAGTTGATATCATCTAAATATGTGAATGAAGGTAGATTTCTTGTATATTTAAGGTTTAAAAGCATCGTGTCATTTGTCACCGTAATATAATTATTAGTTTTAGTATTAGTGGTAGTACAAGTAATTAGAGAGTGATGCTCATATGTATAGTTCCAAATCAATTTATTAAACCAATCATAAACATATACAAACAACATTATTCATTAAAGATTTCCGAATTTCTATTTCATTAACACCATATATCTACATATACATTTCAATTTATCTTCCTTACTATATCTTATCAATACATTAATTCTGATTATTTATCTAACCTTCATTCTCATCAATATCAAACTACTAACATTTTTATCTACTCCCTAACATTGTTATATTATCCTACATTCTTAATTGCTATACATAAACACATTACAAAACTATTGCAAGATACTACTTCAATTAATATGGATATACACAAGCACTATTTTATGATAGATATTCTATGCATAAATATAAAGATTTCACCTAATCTGCCCTATCTAATTAACTGCGCTCTCTAGTAGGCATTGGGCATTGCTAGGATAAGTCAAAATACTCTCCTACCTTTTCTGACGACACATCGACATCACAAGTCTTGCTGGTAGAAACATAGGGCTCTGTTTCGGGCAGCGGGCTGTCGGTTCCGGGGGAAACTGCGGTCACTATCTGTTGCGGCGTCCTCACGGCGCACGTCTCCATACACTCGCGTTGGGAGAGCGTTCGTCACTCCGAAGGTCCGTACCTCATCACAAGCATGGCTGGGGGGTCATCGGGCTCTGGTCCAGGGTAACAGCTGCGATCATCGGCATGCGGCGGACTCAGGGTGCTTTTCTCCGCATCTAGGCATTTGCTACGGGGGCGCGTTGGTCCAGGGGAAATGGCCGCTCCTCTCTCGCTAAATGACAGGTTAGTCGGTCGGCCTCTCCGGTATTGGGGTCTGCATCTATCTCATATCGGTTTGCTTTTTCGGGTACCGAGGACTTGGCTTGTCTCTCCGGTATTAAGTTAGCAGCCCGTCATCTTCTCTCTTCCTTCGCTGTCTACCGGGGCTTATGTGTTCTTAGTGAAAGATCTCAAATCGTTCTGCTCTCTCTAAAGACTTTTCCTCTCGAGCTCAACTTCCATCATTAAATATTCAGGCCCTCATTGGTGGCCACCTTCTGTCCTATGGGTCGATCCGGGACCCCTTCATTGGCCGATCACCCATTTTATATTCCCATCTTCTCCAATCCATATTGACGGGGGCGTTCGCCCTTGCACCTGTCTGGGGTTTCTTACATTTTTGACTTCCCACGCTCTCCGTTGGGCCTCCTGTGGCTTTTCTAACGCCGGTCAACCTCGTAAACTGCCCTACCCCTTTTCTTCTCCTAACTGTGACTCCGTTTTCACATTTTCCTCAGCTCATTATCACCAGCTTGGCCCTTCGTTAAACGCAGCTGTTGACCGTTTTCTCATTTCAATTGCCCCCTCTCAACTTGTTATCTCTCCTTGCCATTCGCATACGCAGTACATTATCCCGCTGTTCAAGGCATCTCTTTTGTCTGATTTTTTGAATTCCGTTTTCTATCGCCCCTTTTCTGAACACATGTCGTGTCTCCACGACATTCACCCCTTCCTTTCAAAATTAAAAAAAATTTTACGTAGACCGAACCATGACATCTGCCTCACTTCACCTCAAACTTACGCCTGACCGAACTCCAAATCAATCTACCTTTCGCCACCTCCCTACGTACGTCTCTCCCTGCTGTCTACTGAAACAACCTCAAAATCTCTGTTCGACACTATCTAGTCTCTATTTTGACCTCACAATTATCTGTATCGTTCCTGCTCAATGCCCAATGCCGTAGCACGTGCTGTATAATATATTTCACACTTTTCGCATACTCAGATACCAAAACAAATTAAATTAATTCTTCTCAAATCAGTTAATTCTCAGATACCAAAACAAATAAAATATATATTATACCCTTCATAAAAATAATCAATACTCAAACCTTACATATATCTTCACTTACTAAAGTACTGAAAACCGCGCGAAATACCCATATATTTCGCAATTTCATTTTCAGCTACCAAAACAAATAAAATTATATATTATACACTCCATTAAAAATAATCAACAATCATACATTACATACTATATATATATATTCATACTTGAGTAACGTATTTTTTTTTTAAATTTCTTTATTAAATTGTCCTTGTATTCAATATCAATTTGCTGATTGTCCTTTCAGTTTTTATGACTGTCCTCTGTTATTCGAGTTCATCAACCACTGTCGTGGAGAGCCTTTTGTTTTCTAGCAATGCCCAATATTTTAAACAAATCATTTTTTTTTTGTATTTCATTCCTTCAATTCAGTAATTATTCATATAAAAAGCTTCATATTCCCCTTAATAATACAGTAGAATTACAGTTTCCTACCAATTCGTATCCCTTTCTGACCTATCTTTCTTACCTTTTGACATAACCCTATTTCATTTAAAACCTCCCTTTGATTCCAAATGTTTGTTTATTTACGATTGCAAGACGTTCTCCTCCTGACCCGCCAAACGTGACAGCACTTGATTGATTACAGTTCGACCCCTCATTTTCACCATAGCCAACTCGTTCTTGTTTTCTCGGCCATGCGTAATTCCCATGGGGCAAACCAGTTCTGTTTGGCGCTGGCTATTCACCTGTTACTTTTGCGTGCTATTTTAAGTAGTTTTCGGGACCAGTTTCTCAATGGTCTGCCTTTATCTTTAACCGGCGCCTCTGCAATATTCCTTACCTTGCGTTGGCAACCCCAACTATTTCGACCGCGTGTTTTTGAAAATCTCATGTATTCAGCATTCAGCGCCATTGGGAGTTGTAAGTATTCGTATCGTTCCTTTTTACTTTTATTCAACAATGATTTAATTGTTTTGTTTCCTATTATTTTCTTTATTAACAATTATCATATCTACTGTGTCATTCTCGTTATGTTATTTATATATTTATTTATTTTTTAATTTTTTTTAGTGTGCGTTTATTTAATTGATTTTAATCATAGGCCCTCTTTGAACTCTTAAATCCCGTTGTCTTACTTATGATTTCTATAGTCTACATTCATTTATTTATTTATTTATTTATTGATTTATTCTTATTATTATTTTTTTTTTCAACTTCGCGTGAAATCTCCTACTATCTTGTTGCCCCACGCCTTGTGTATGGATACTATCGCTTTGATCTGGACAAATATGACATTCTTTGTTTCCTTTGTGCTCATCCCGTCAATCTCATCTCAAATCCTCAGGTATGTATCTTTTAAATTTCATATTATATTAGTGTTACCATTATCCACCTTGATTTCGCCCATAATGTATTCTAGAGTACGACTTCTATGTTCCAATTTGACTCCGCCCCTTTTCTGCCTGTGTGACATTTATAAGAAACCATTAATCCTTAACCTCCTCCTCTTTGGGGCGTGTCCTATGACACGGGTCACTGTTTATTTACATTTTTTTTGTTTTTGGCTTTGATAGGTTTTTAATTTTTTTTTTTTTTTTTAATTATCACTTATCATTAATACTTATTACTCCTCGTGTTATTATTCTTGTGAGATAATTCTAGTCTTATTCGCATGTATTTAAATTACTTTGTGTTGGCCGCTGTTATCTTTTCAATACTACATTTAGCTTACTACACATTTTAATAATTTGACGCCTTTCTAGGTATTTATTATGACCTTACTTATTGTTTTGTTTACCTCTGTTATTTTGCGATCTCTTTCTTATTTGGCTTTATTATTATTATTATTTATTTGTTTATTTATTTATTTATTTTGTCTATGCCTATCATTTTCTAATATTGTGATCTGACTACTTTATTTAAATTAATTTTTATTATTGTGCGCGGTGACTTTATAAATCTCAATAATGTGTTCCTATCTCTGTAAATTCGCAAAATTTCGAATTCCCCGTTCAATTGCCTATTTAATGCCTTAATTGAATTTAATCGTCGCAAACTTACAATTTCTCCTACGATAAATTGAATATTTCTTTCGCGCCGTTGATAGCGTATATTACTCTTGCGTGAATTTCGTGTATTTGATTCCTTACTATGCGACTGTCCTGATCCGGCTGCTTGCTCACGAATGTTTGTCACCCTTTTCTGATCATTCTTACTCTCTTTAGTTTTCTTACCCGCTATGAGTAGTGTGTTGACATACATTGCGTTAATATTATTCAATTGTTGCTCGTTCTTTACTGAATTTTGTCGTATCGTACTGTGTGATTTCTCTAATTGCTCCGTATTCGACTGTTTCGATTTTTTGCAATTCGTCTCACATTTTTCTTTTACTCTTCGTTTATTATGTTTCCTGTCACCCTTGTAATTCTGTTTGAATTTTCGGAAAATTACACAATCATTAATTAAATGACCCTTATTCTCACAAGCGACACAGAAAGGCAACTGTTTATTTTCTTTTAAATGTAATTTTATTCGTTTAAATTCATCGCAGTTTTGAATTAAATGTCCGTTAATTTCGCATAAAATGCAAACTTCTGTATTATTGTCCTCCTGTATCTCTACCTTTTGCGCTACTGACCTCTCCTGTTCACACCTAGTTTTATCCTTCTGCGCTTCATTTAAATTTAATTCCTCCTGCGCTTCATTTAAATTTAATTCCTCCTGCTTTTGACCTGTGCAATTTAGACTTTTTGTCGCGTCCTCATTACTTATTATACATCCTATTTCGACCTTGCATTCCTGCTCGCTTCTTACGCGTTCAATTTGTTTTGCCCTATTCACTGCATCTTGAAATTTCTGTACATTTAATTCTCGCAACTCTTTTTCCATATCTTTATCGACCGCTTGCAAAAATTTAAATAACATGACTTGTTCTGTAGTTTCGTCCCCTTTAAATTGTATCCCAAAATATTCTAAAGTCGCCTTTTCAACTTGTACTGCCAATTGCTCAATATTTTGTTCGGGCACTTGCCTAATGTTTTCAAAATCTCTCTGTTTCTGCAGTGTTGCATATATATCTTCTAATCCCCTTGTCATTGTTTCATCTTTTGTTTTATTGCTAACCGTTATATTATTAATTATTGCCGTATTTTCTTCAATGTTTGTTGCAAAATCTACTGCCTCCTGAAAAGTTCGTGGACGTAATGTCACTAATTCTTTTGCTATCTCCTGTCGTATTGATTTTATAAATTTATCTAGCATTATCTGGTCTATTTCATAAGTTTTCGCGACTTCCGACCCCAAAAATCGATAGACTATGCCTTTTATATGTTTATAGACATTTTCAATTTTCTGGCCTGGCAATTGTATAATCTTTTGAAATGCAACTTGGTTCATTAAATCTTCCGCGTTTCGTGGCATTTTAGCAATTATTTTTAAACCCAACTTACTCAAATAATATTATTTTACTGTTCCTGTATATAACTCCCTTTAATTCGTGCAAATTTCTTATCGTGCGCTTCCCACTCTGTCTTACTCACTCTTAACAATGCCACGTTGCAATTTTTAATTTGCGTACTTCTTCTTATCTAACATTACCGCAGTATCAGTAATATTTTTGTTTTGCTAGCCACTTAACACCCTTCAATATATTATGTAATAACTAACGTTTTTTTTTTATTATATTCTTAGACATTCTTTGACTTCCCATCTAAAATTTCAACAATTCAACTATCTCAGCAAATTCTACTGTATTATAACATTATCAATTAACATACCCACACTTTTCTTTATCGCGAGCATAGATATCTATCATAAATATATATATAGTTTAACCAATTGATTCACATCCACACACAGAGCCATCACTTCTTTCTCAGTGGCGTTGGTCGACCTATTAAATTTCTACAATACTTATTTTAACAAATTCCATTATTTAACCTCCAACTGTTTGTCAGGGCACCAATTATGTCACCGTAATATAATTATTAGTTTTAGTATTAGTGGTAGTACAAGTAATTAGAGAGTGATGCTCATATGTATAGTTCCAAATCAATTTATTAAACCAATCATAAACATATACAAACAACATTATTCATTAAAGATTTCCGAATTTCTATTTCATTAACACCATATATCTACATATACATTTCAATTTATCTTCCTTACTATATCTTATCAATACATTAATTCTGATTATTTATCTAACCTTCATTATCATCAATATCAAACTACTAACATTTTTATCTACTCCCTAACATTGTTATATTATCCTACATTCTTAATTGCTATACATAAACACATTACAAAACTATTGCAAGATACTACTTCAATTAATATGGATATACACAAGCACTATTTTATGATAGATATTCTATGCATAAATATAAAGATTTCACCTAATCTGCCCTATCTAATTAACTGCGCCCTCTAGTAGGCATTGGGCATTGCTAGGATAAGTCAAAATACTCTCCTACCTTTTCTGACGACACATCGACATCACAAGTCTTGCTGGGAGAAACATAGGGCTCTGTTTCGGGCAGCGGGCTGTCGGTTCCGGGGGAAACTGCGGTCACTATCTGTTGCGGCGTCCTCACGGCGCACGTCTCCATACACTCGCGTTGGGAGAGCGTTCGTCACTCCGAAGGTCCGTACCTCATCACAAGCATGGCTGGGGGGTCATCGGGCTCTGGTCCAGGGTAACAGCTGCGATCATCGGCATGCGGCGGACTCAGGGTGCTTTTCTCCGCATCTAGGCATTTGCTACGGGGGCGCGTTGGTCCAGGGGAAATGGCCGCTCCTCTCTCGCTAAATGACAGGTTAGTCGGTCGGCCTCTCCGGTATTGGGGTCTGCATCTATCTCATATCGGTTTGCTTTTTCGGGTACCGAGGACTTGGCTTGTCTCTCCGGTATTAAGTTAGCAGCCCGTCATCTTCTCTCTTCCTTCGCTGTCTACCGGGGCTTATGTGTTCTTAGTGAAAGATCTCAAATCGTTCTGCTCTCTCTAAAGACTTTTCCTCTCGAGCTCAACTTCCATCATTAAATATTCAGGCCCTCATTGGTGGCCACCTTCTGTCCTATGGGTCGATCCGGGACCCCTTCATTGGCCGATCACCCATTTTATATTCCCATCTTCTCCAATCCATATTGACGGGGGCGTTCGCCCTTGCACCTGTCTGGGGTTTCTTACATTTTTGACTTCCCACGCTCTCCGTTGGGCCTCCTGTGGCTTTTCTAACGCCGGTCAACCTCGTAAACTGCCCTACCCCTTTTCTTCTCCTAACTGTGACTCCGTTTTCACATTTTCCTCAGCTCATTATCACCAGCTGGGCCCTTCGTTAAACGCAGCTGTTGACCGTTTTCTCATTTCAATTGCCCCCTCTCAACTTGTTATCTCTCCTTGCCATTCGCATACGCAGTACATTATCCCGCTGTTCAAGGCATCTCTTTTGTCTGATTTTTTGAATTCCGTTTTCTATCGCCCCTTTTCTGAACACATGTCGTGTCTCCACGACATCATTATACAAGAATATAAGAAATATTATTAATAAAATATAAACATAGATTGCTTGTCAGAAAGCTTTTTATAGATTTAAGTCACTTTACACTGTAAATATCAGCAGAAAATGTTTATATTAACAATATGTTTTACCTCTGATCTCAGTCGATCACCATACTGGTGACAACGATTCATATTCAAAGATCTACCGTATCGAATATTACAGAAAATACCCACAAACGTTTCTTTGATGCGCTTTGTAAAATTATCCCGTAGAGCAGCTAGGCGGTCGGTCTTTCACCTTTCATCACATGTTTCTCTTTTATAGAAACGTAAACAACACATAAGATATCTGAAACGAGGAAAACTCATTGTGAGCCTAAATTTGTCCTTTCTATTTCCTTTGCTGCCCCATAATTCCTCTAAATATAGCCGAGCGCTTTATAAAACACTAGCCAAATAAAAAATGTCCAAAAAATCTTTTATTTCAGATTCGTCTGTAAAGTTAGCATCTCGTTCAAGACTAAACGGTTCTTGAACAAGCTATATGGGCTGATAAATAAACCAAACAACAATTTGAGCATTTCATCGAAAATTAGACAACTCCAAATATCATAAGTACTTGTTACTGATTTTGCCAGAACGCTCGAAGCCAGGCGAATTGACAAAACTTTTTTTTTCGAGCGGTTTTTTAGTTTTACTTTCGATATTACTCCACTGAACTAGTTCCTTATTTTTATTTCTACAAATAAAGACGTCATCGCTGATGCAACGTTAGCACCTAAATTGCTTTCTGTATCACTTTCAAGAACATTCATGTTGCCAAACTCATTGGTACAAATTTCATCTTCAAAATCGTTAATATTGTTATTGCTACCATCTTGCAGTAACACATCCTGCATGGCTGCAATATATTCTTCCTTCCCCAAATCAAATCCTTTCGTTCTGAACAGATATAACAATGGAAATGTCCATATTAGTTTAAGATGAAGCATGCCTACCTAGTAATACATAATAATAATAGGTATTGTAATATGCCTCTATTATTTAATAATGTATATATTAAACGTACGTTCACAATTATACAAAAAAACTAAATAAATAAATACAATTCTAATTCATATATTTCAAAAACACTTACGTCAATAGTCGTCAATAGTAGCTACTTTTCTAACAAATTTACAATTTTCCTACAAAAAGGATCCCTCTCCTGGGCTGACTTAACCTCTTTTCAAAAGTTTGCTTCATCCACAACCTCAAAGGATACCTGCTTATAAGAGATCGCATGACACTGTTCAATGTTTATAGGTTCTTGGACACAGTTGGACAATGGATGTGCTGAATACCAAATGTCAGTAACAATCAGGGTTTCCAAATATCCTCATTTTCTGTAAACTCAGTTATCCGATATTAATTTTAAAATTATCGGGACTGATTGGTAACTCAAATCAAACGAGTCCATGAGACTTCGAGTTAAAAACAATATTCTTTTTATTTTACGGAGCATCTCCTGATTAACGTTTTACAAGAACTCACTAATAAACATTTCACGTAGCTCGTCTTGAGCTGAACAATTCATACTATGTATACTAAATCAACATGTTATCATAAAACGCATGAGCCAAGACTCTAATAAAAGAATTATAGTATCTGCCGCAGGAAAAGAGCCAAAATAGCTCGTTCTGGGGAGAGCTCACTAAAACAACCAATAGATTTTTAAAAAATCACAAGTCTGAACTTTTTCTTTCAAATCTGGACGGAGCAAAAAAATGAGAGCATAGGTTGCCATACAAATAACGCTCGGCAAGAAGTAAAAAAAAAAAAATATTAATTCTACATGTTTACAACCTTAGAGAAAAATGAACCATGCGCGATAAATACAGCCAAACCGGAGGCCCTAAACTCACCAAGGCTTCCAATTGGCTAATGATACCCTTGACGTCAACCGCGCGCCAATTTCCAAGAACCTGCACGGACTGTACCCCGGCTTTCATCCCGAGAAACGGCTAACTGTTGTTGACATAATTGCTCGAGGGAAGAGGTTGAAAAATAAGATAAGTTCCGAGCCTCCCATTATGCAGGAAGAGGTAATTGGAAAAATGGGGCACTCAAAAAGAAGACGCCGTGCAATTAAGTTTAAATTGCTATCGTAAAAATACTGCACCACACTGAGTCTAACAAAAAGGAATCCGATAAGTGCAGTTTTCCCAAACAGCCATAAAGCACAGATGTGTACGGACCACACATATACAAAAACTCACAAACGGAGAAACCCAATTATACAGAAGAAAGAGGCTGCCTTAACGGTCACACCAAGCGTGGGAACAGATAACAGAATTTCAATCAGGGACCAGATAAAAATTAAAACAAAATACAAGTTAAAGGAATACAACTTAGGCAATACATTACCGAAATAATTAAAAGATTAAAATTAATTACGGAAAAACTGTAACGAGAAATCATCGTTACAGAAGCAGACGGAGCACAGAATCCGACATGTTTCGTCAGCTATCTGCAGCCACGGGTACCACAGTTTCAAGGCAAACCGTGTACAGACGTTTGGGAAATATTGGTCTATATGCTAGCAGGCCTGTCAGATGTTTTCCGCTCACGGCAACTCACTGTCGGCAGCGATTAGCCTGGAGTAGAGAACATGTACTGTGGACATCGTCACAGTGGGCTTGTGTGATGTTTTCCGATGAGTCCAGGTTTAACTTGCAGTCTGATTCACGTCGGACTTTCATATGAAAAACGCCAAATACCCGTTACCACCAAGACAACATCATTGATTGACACCGTTACGGTGGTGCAGGATTGCTCGTTTGGGGTGGAATTATACTGGGCTCCAGAACAGATCTGCATGTTCGAATCGGAACCATGAACGGCCACATTTATCGGGACATCATTCTGGAACAACATGTAAGTCTGTTTAGGGGTGCCATGGACATGGAATTTGTCGTTATGGATGACAACGCCCGTCCTCACCGAGCAAATATCACAAACGAAGGCCTTCAATCTGAGGATATCACCCGTATGGAATGGCCAGCATTCTCACCTGACTTGAATCTGATATAGCATGTGTGGGACATGCTTGTCCGACGGGTTGCAGCCGTCAACCACCTCCTATATGTGTACCGGAACTTAGGAGAGCATTGCTTGCTGAGTGGAGTAATCTTCTCCAAGATCAGCTTGATAATTTGATACTCAGCATGCCTACGCGTTGTATGGACTATATTTCATCGCATGGGAGACATACAATGTATTAACCATCATATCAACCATATAATATTAAGTTTTTGTAAAGGAGATATTTTTTTACAATTGCTCCAGGAAGCAAAAATCGTAGTTTTTATGAATGGTATCATACATACACCATCTTTTTTGCTCTTTATCTTTTATTTAATACTAGGGGCTTCGCCCCTAGGTACCGTTACCGTTACCGTTATAGGTACAGAAACTCGAAATTTTAGAATGACAACGCCCACTTTTTCCCATCCAAAAATACTCTACGCATGCGAAAAATCTAAACAGCGTTGGAACGGTACATGTTTCAAAGAAAACGGACACGTTATGCACACACAAAAAAACAGCTCTGCGAACGGCAAACAAAAACATAGTCGGGGCGCACGGAGGAAATTTGCATATGATAGACGCACGACACCAATCACTGGTGACAACACAGATCGGACAGAAAAACTTTTATTTTGATTACGTATTTTCAACATGGGTGCCATCACAGACGTTCGCAGAGCTGTATTTTGTAAGAGCATAACGCGTCCGGTTTTTTGTGATACACGTACCATTCCAACGCTTTTTAGGGTTTCCGCATGATCTGAGCATTTTGTGACGAGGAAAAGTGTGCGTTGCCATTCGAATATTTCGAGTTTCTGTACCTATAACCGTAACCGATAGCG
This sequence comes from Dolomedes plantarius, assembly GCA_907164885.2. Classification (NCBI taxonomy): domain Eukaryota; kingdom Metazoa; phylum Arthropoda; class Arachnida; order Araneae; family Dolomedidae; genus Dolomedes; species Dolomedes plantarius. Next base: position 110,842,159 of record OU015495.1, on the reverse strand, counting down.
CCATTTTGTTGCCGTTCACAGAATCTCGATCTCATACCTTTGAATAACTATATTTGAAATCTCATCTGTATCGATTGAACGGAACAACCTCTAGAGGTCCATATATCGGCAAAATGTTTTTATGACCAGTTTTTTATGAAACAGATTTCCCAAATATCTCTCGAATTAAAAAATAATAATTAAAAATTCAAATTTCAACACCGATTTTATAGGGAAAATTTTAAAAATATAAGTTGCGAGTGTCCGGAAAATATTGGATGGATATCGGATACGGTAAAAAATGCAAGAACCGCGTCTAACGGATACGGATATATCCGTTTTGGAAATACTAGTATCAATAATAAAAAAAATCAAATCCGGTCAAAGTTTTGGCTCTAACTACAACTGTGGACAGAATCAGAAAGCTATTGAGCATGCTAGGTCTCCCCTTAGGGGCACCAGTGAGAAATTGTAAAAAAAGGAGGAATATACTAGATCCATTTCGCCTAACGGAGGCTTCCAGAAAGCATACATCGGGCCCGACTTGGCATGGGCCCCACTGGGTAAATCCCGACGGTGCAGATAGACCCCCAGCAAGCAACCACCCCGCGAACGACCCAGACAAGCGCCCCCACCCTCCACCCTATGTCTACACGACAAGCCCCACAACAAAAGAGGCACAGACGGACTCCAGGCAGAACACACGGATCAGCCAAGAATTTTGAATACGTTGAAAAAGCTCTGCCGGAGGACACTCGCACAAGCTAACCTATAAAAAAGAAGGAGGCAGAACAACCGAAACGGAACGACGGCGCATAATTAGTGGCTGCGAGTGAAAGCGCGGACGACAACAAAATAAATCCAAAAGAGGAGTCACCAAACGTTACAGGCAAGGGTGACTCAAAAAGAAGAAAAATTTTGGGGGATGGCAGCAAATCCCAGACTGGGAGACGACGTGGCCTAAATTGGGAATGGTTGATTTTGAGAGGGGACAATCGCAATCCTGCGCGCAAAAGCAGCAACTGGAAATATCCTCATCGTTACTGTGCAACCCACCCTGCGGGACCTTCCTGAGCCGGCGTGTCCTGAGTTCGCCAAAGGGCCCCACCCCAATGACGAGGACCGTGACATCTAGGGTTGGACCAATTCTTGGATGGCCCAGCTTATAAGACTCATGTGATGGTCCATCCAATTTAAGATCAAATAAAAATATTCCTTTTCCTTTGAGTTACTGTATTTACACTAATCCAAACTCTTTTCACGACACTTCTATTTTTTACCGGTCTTTATTAAATGCATTGTTGCTGTTATTTCTAATCCCCTTGGTGTAGGAAAGCCTACACCAATCCGAAGGATCTAGGTCCTCGAATCCTAGGTCTATGGTGAAGGGTAGTAAGCAGCTTCACTTAAGTTGAGGTACCACTAAGGCTGAAGTCTGACTTGATCTCGAAGAATATCGGTCCAGTAATTTTGAACCGAGTCAAGTGACGAGACCGGAACATTTGACCCCGCACCTCCAGAGATATCTTGGGAACTTGGGGGACATTGTAGCTACGACAGAGTTTTTCCGTGCAACAGCAACCATTAGTGTACACGTCGGTGGTTTTCTCAGGGACGGGCATCGAACCAGCAACGTTCGGTTCACTGGCCTGCTGCCCTTGCCAACCGGGCTACCACGCCAAATTCATTGTTTTTTAATTCTTTTAAGCAAGTAAATGAAAATAATTCTTCCTTTGCTGTAGTTTTTCTTCCTTATATAGCCTTCAAGATATAAGCCCATCAGCATGTCGTATTATTAAAAAAATATCTCTTAAAATATGGAAAATCTAAGTTACTTTCCGGATTTACATGCAATAATTTGCATTTCAAATTAGACACCATCCCTATTTTTGGCTGTTTTTGAATTTATACGTAACGAAAGAATCCTTTGAGACCTTAATCGATTATAATCTATATAAACCATTAAGGATTCTATTTGTACTCCGAAAAAAGACAAGCGTCAGTTTTGATGTGAACATCCAAAATGCGGGCTCAGTTATACATCATTTTCTCGGTCCGGCTTGTTCTTAAAGGAATTTAATGTCATTAGAAAAAGAAGAAAAGAGATGACTTTTGAACCCTTTCGGAAAGTTTCCTCATGCTTGAAATATTATTAGAGGAAAAACTAGTTATAAGCAGTCGTTCATCAAAAAGCGACTTGAAATACTGGTACTAAAATTTGAGGACCATGGAAAGAAAAAAATATTTTTCACTAAATTACATTTTTAAATCTTACGAAAACTAAATACAGATTTTGTAAATATGTATGAATTAATATAAGTTTTAAAGGTGTTTTAGCCACCATTTTTAACAAAATAAAAATATAAACTAGCATCGATATGAATGCTGTAAGTTATCCCACTGTTGCTATTTGTTTCAAACTAGTTTGTTGTAGAAAAGAAAAACCATTAATAGTTCACTAAAAGTTAACAATAGATAAAGCTCTCCTCCTGGATTTCCGAAGCCGATACGGCTTTCACCTTCAAGAATTCAGAAACAAAACGTACTTAATGCAAGCGTGGCGAAATACCACACTTGCATTTCTAGAAATTTAGATTTTCGATTAAGGATATTTCCTTTCATATTACAGGGTGTCCGGTTTAAAAATATCCAAAAGGTATGGCTTATTTTTACAGAAATACCCATTATATATATTTTTTAAATGTATTTAAATAGAAAGAGCATCTCACCAAATTTTAATATCAAGCATACATTTCGATCATAGTATCATAGATTTCCATGTGTGCACCTTTTGTAGCACGACAAGAGTCTAAATGGTAATCCAGTTCTCTCCAAGTGTTTCGTAGCATATCAAGAGTTATTGCACAAATTGCTTGAATGATACGCTTCTTCAACTCATTCACAGTTTCAATTTTTTTCATACACAACAGATTTAATGAATCCCCAAGCAATTCGTGTAATAACTCTTGATATACTAAGAAACACTTCGAGAGAACTGGATTACCATTTAGACGTTAGTCGTGCCACAAAAGGTGCACACATCGAAATCTATGATACTATGATCGAAATCTATAATTGATGTTAAAACTTGGTGAGATGTTCTTTCTATTTAAATACATTTTTAAAAAATTCTAGTGGGTAGTTCCGTAAAAGTAAGTCATAACTTTTGGACACTTTTAGCCCGGACACCCTGTATTAATGAGTCGCTTTTTATTTTCCCTTCAGCGAAATTTTCAATCTTTTTCTCCGTTTTACTTGGGGAAAATATTCATCAAGAGGAATTTTCTCTAAATTTATGCTTGAGACCGATTTATCTCAGTCGTTTCAGACAACAATGGAAAGAACCAAACTTTTCCCATGACTTGTGGTCATACATTTAGACGACTTAAAGAAGATAAAATTATAAGGGACCTATTATAAGGGTTCATTGATAGGTAGTATGTCCCTTATAATTTTATCTTCTTTAAGTCGTCTATATTTATAAAAGCTAATATTATAAGCGCTAATTGATAGGTAGTATGCCGGATTCACCCTGTGCAGCTGCAGTGGCCGGGTTTAGACTTTTGACCGTACACGATTGTCCTACTGCCCATTTGTTTCGTTTTAATTTGACTGATTCACCTGATTGTGTCATATGTGACTCTTACAAGACATGACTGCTACTCATCTAGACGAGTGTTTTGCACAAAATGATTTGGACTGTATTGTTAAAAAATATTGGAGAGATCGTTGCCTGATGTCCTGATGGTCAATGGCCTGGCATTTGTTTAATAATAATTTGTAGGTAATATTGTTGGGGAGCCTCCTGTCAGAGCTGGATCTAAGTCGATTAGATAACCTTTATCATGGGCTCCTCAACAAAAAAGAATTAGAACGAACTTATCAGCTATACCATGTCCAGAGACACATAATCAGGGTGAAATTTCAAATCAAGGCTGCTGAGTACTCTAGAAATGCCTATTATCGGCTTTCTATTTGAATTTTAGTTTAATTTCTTACTGAGAAAATCTTGTAATCATCAAGCAACTTAGCATCGTTTTCCCCGCAGTAAAGAATGTTTACATGTTGTTGTTGTTGTTATTGTTGTTGCTAATGCCCCTGGTTGGAGGTTCTATTCACCAGGTCCTAATAGGCTATTGAGGTGAAAAGGGCGGTTCCTGTTTTGAATTAGCACTACAAGGATCTGAGACCGACTTTTCTATGATACTATGGCTAAAGGACCGGTCCCGTATTTTTTAATCAAGTCAAGTGACGAGATCGGAACACATGAGCCAGCACCTCCAGAGGTAAATTTGAGAACTTGGAGGACATTGCAGCCACGACCTATTTTACGTGCCCCGGCCACCATTAGTGAAGACGGCGGTGGATTTGCATCGACGAGCATCGAACCAGGGATGTTCAGATCACTGGCCCGCTGCTCTTGCAAACTGGGCCACCGCGCCCTTGTGTTTAGATGTAATGACGCTAACCACAGAAAAAAACATAGGAGTAGTATCTATAAATTATTATTTTTACAAAATTACCATCTCTTAATAGAAAAGGTAATTATATTTGGATTAATTATGCCTAACATACTTTCCTAACGTTGGTTTAAAATATTTGAATCTCTGCAAGAAAAATGTATATCATTGAAAATAAAAGCAGGTTTAATATTTATTTCGATTAGTGCACTTTCAAAGAATTCATAGCTAGAGTTTCCGAACGTTACTAAAAAAATTTAAATGCAACTCGAAATAATTTCTTAAGAATATATATGACTTATAAGAAAGGACTAATATAAGATGCTACTGACCACAAATGTAGGTCAAAGTTTCACTGAGTGAATCAAATGACGGCTTTAATTCTATAGGAACCATCATGTGGGTCTTTTTGTATAACCTTAGTGCTCTTATTAAAAAAAAAGAAAAGCACCCAATTAAGAAAGGATAAAGATATCTCTGTTCATATATCTTTTACCACAGACTTGTTTATATATAATGCGTTTTTTTTTAATTAGTGTAAAAAAATCTGATATAAAAAGTAATAAGAAGAATAAATAATGACATATATATTAACTTTTCTTTATATTTTATCCAGAAAAATTTATATTTCTTGTCCAGAAAAAATTATACAAGTCTGTAGTTTAATTAATTACGGTGTCATACTTAATTGCGCTCAATTCAAATAGATTGACAGGGTTCATTTCGAATTTCAATTATATAATCAGTTACATCTGTTGGATTTAAAATGAATCTTTTATTTATAAAAAGGTTATATATCACTAGATGTTTAAAGCTTTATATTAAAAAAGTTTACTTTCTTTATTATGATAATTAATTAAATTAAGCATAATAAAATTAAATGTCTTTTTCGGAGCCTGTAATTGGCTCTTTCAAATTTTTTATTGTAAGTGCAGAAATCATAAATTATATTATAACAAATTTTATTTCATTTTGCTGAATAGTTAAATATTTTATAATTTTTTCAATGTCTGAATACTGGATGGCAAAATGAATCATGGGTGATTCATTCTACCATCACGGTGTCCCAGTTACGGGTGATTCAGTTGCTTAAACTGTGATGCTATGAAAACCTGGCATTCTCTCTAGAATTTCCGTAAGTGAGATTTCTTTCTCCATTAATAGGGTACAAAACAAGATAATTTCTTACATTCTATATATACCATGGGCTACAAAATTCTTTATAGCTCATGAAGCCCCTATTCACACGCGGCTCTTTCCTCCAAACAAAAAAGTAGATAGTGGAATAGAAATGTGAAGGAAAGAACAGAGCTGTAAAGTAAATTTCTAAGAGATGTGAGACATGCCTCGCAAAGCAAAAATACTCGGGTTAAGTAACCAACTAACTAACCAATGGCGCAACAGTCCATTGTGGGCCAAGGGCTGTGGTACCCATCCCCGCTTTCTTGACCATGGGCTTGGGATGCCATACAGCATATGTCTCGAGTAGGTGGTCATCCTGCCACGGGACCCCAGAGTTAGTTCCCCAGCATGCTTGGTCCTCCTTTTATCGACCCACTCAAGGGATGAAAGGCTGAGTCGACCTTGCCCAGTCGTAGGGTCGAACCCTGGACATGTGGTGGGGCAGTTTGAAGCTTCTGGTTAAGTAAAGGATAAGCATATTAAATGACAACTACGTAAGAAGATAAAACACTCATAATTTCTTCATTTCAGTCTTATTTCATGTCATAAAAATCCACACAATGTTTGTTGAAATAGACAATGTGATAAATGTGATGCAGAGTCATACAGTTAAAGTTTTGACGTGCGAAAAGGACCCCAACGTATCGTATATTTGTAATTGACAACAGCATTCCCAGATAGTAAAATATAAACGTCACGGCATTTCCGAAATGTGAAAGATTTGCATGTCTTCACTGGTGTCCAGCTGCAGGAGATATTCACGCTTCAGGAGTCTGAAGCGCCCCTCGCAGATAACTTTACAAAACGAACTCAAACGATAAACAAGTAGTCTTGGTAACAAAACATAACTGTATTATAGGTTTGCTTGTTTCTGCGTGTGAAAGTCTATCCGTATTTTTAGAGAATACTAGGTACAGTTCCGCCCTTAAAGCTACATGCATAACTTATTTATATGTTATGGTGACCTCGAGAGAGGTTCACGAAGCATGGTTCTGCTTTATGTATCGTCAATCTTATTTTTTATGCCTTAAGCTCTTTATGCCTCTCAGGCAGTCTCCATATAACGAATATTTTGGCAGTACATATGAACTAAGCTCCACAGAGATAAAAGAGAACGTGTTTTAATTTGTGATTGAGTCAAAGGTAGTTTTTCATTTACACTTTTTCTTACGAATGTTTGTTCCAAAATGTATAAGTTGTTATTATTTATTGTGAGAACTCTGCTGCAGATATTAGGTCTACAGTATGTTATGTTTGTTCTGTTCAAGTCCTTAGGAAAGTCAAGTTTTCTAGAGAAAGTTCTTAAGCAAGTTTTGGGATGGAAACAGAAGTATCCTTACAGACCATCAATATTATTTCAAAGTTAACTTCTCTATGAATTCAAAATATTTCAATACTAGTACGAGGTTTTGCCGAATCCTAAGTCTTTCTTTATAAAAACTATTTTCTCGCTTATCATTGCCTTAACACGAATATTTATCTGTCTTTCCCAAATGCTAAATTAATTGTTTTCTGATTTTATCCAACTTAATTATTTTTCAGATCAATACAAACTTCTTACAACCAATAAAAATAAGTCTTGAAGAACTCTCCTCATAATGAAGGTATATTTCATTACCTCACTATTTACAGTTCATGTCTCTCTCATTAACTTATTCTCAAGAGCCCTTAACATCGTTCACGGCCAAAAAAAGATACTTCATCTTCTAGTTAAAAAAAGTAAATAAAAAAGAGACTCCTTCAGCGATTTTCGAGATTTTGTCACACTCTTTAACCATTTTCATAATTCCGCGTTTAATGAAGGAATCGCATGAAAAAGTATTGATTAATACCTATGACGGCTAATAACGGTTCGATTTTATTTCAGCAAAAGATGAACGGGAATTTTTAATGTTAATAACGAATTTGTCAAAATGCATGCAGTGTTTTCAGTTATTACGTTTGGCATGTGTTTTCGAAAAACCAGTAAATGCCCCAAAATAAGGAAGAATATATACGTTTATTACTTTTTTACAGATCTACATGGCATACCAGGTAATAGTAAATAAAAGTAAGGTCAATCTCTTCATTAAAAAGGGCACTCAACATCGTTCACGAAAAAAAAATTCTACCTCATCTTCTAATTAAAAAAAGTAATTAAAAAAGAGACTCCTTCAGCAATTTTTGAGATTTTGTCACACACTTTAAACATTTTGTTAATTCCGCGTTTAATGAAGGAATCGCATGAAAAAAGTATTGATTAATACCTATGACGGTTAATAATGGTTCGATTTTATTTAAGTAAAAGATGAATGAGAATTTTAAATGTTAACAACGATTTTGTTGAAATGCAGGCAACGTTTTCAGTCATTACTTTTGGCATGCATTTTTGGTAAACCAATAGAATTCCCCTAAATAAACGTTTATTACCTTTTTACAGAGCTACATTGTACACCATGTATAAAGAAGTAAGGTCCATCTCTACAATAAAAAATACAATATGAAACGTAAGTAGCATAAATAATTTCTTTAAAAGTAACATAAGAAGTAATAAAGATAAAGGTGAGAAAGCTTGAAATGTCATATAAAATTTTGTATTTAGCTGATATTTTTATGCTTAAATTTTGTGTGCTAATGAATACCTTTCCTGATCTTAATAGATACTTAATCACTATTAATCTATTAAATATAACCGATTATAATGAGTTAAAGCTCTTTCTGTTGGAGATATACAAAGACCTTCATTTTAAAAATACAGAATAAAATATCTCACTCGTAAAATTTAGCTTCATAATGGTGATAATGTTTAAATGTTTTTTTGGTTTATAAGAGCAAAATATCAATGTTTATAGCCAAAAATATGTGCCAACAAATATTTTGGCTTTGAAATATAGTCTCTATGTTTGAGACAAATACCTGTAAGTTGTTGGAATCAAACCAAAGACCCATAAACTTCAAAACCACCACCCTAACCTCTATCCTAGAGTTACAACAAAATCTCATTTTCTGCGTACCACCCCATACATTCTTTACCTCTAACTTATTTTTCAACCAAAATACATGTCAGTTATTCACATTAAGCACTCAGACTGACTATCGTTTATACGTTATTCATTCATTTTGTTATCATAAGCTTTTCCTTACAAAGCAGGTATTTTCGCACGTTGAATACCTTTTATTTCAATGTCTCTAACGATCTACCTGTAATCTTTTCACGATCGTGTACTACTGCAAGGACCGCTAGCCACGGAATCAAGCCTACGAACTCTAGATAACGAAACAAGCAATCAAATCACTATACTATGTAACCGTGACCAAAGTGGCCATGAGATACAATGCGTTATGACGTAAAGAATTAAAATTAACTGGTTAAAATAGCAGCAAAATAATATAGTGATTTAAGAGTATAACACAGAATTACTTCTCACAGTGGAGCTTCAAAGATATAAATCAGACTGTCGCGGCGTATATTGGGGCGACATTGAATAAAGTTATAGAGTAAAATAAAAGGGCCATAGTAACGAAGAACGATCATAAAGAATGTATGGAAGGTTAAATATAAGGTAAAAGAGAATAATACGAGAAGCCGCAAAAGAGACGAAATTGCTGTAAACAGGAAGTGCCACAGGGAGAATTATCCAAGTTAAAAGAACGTAGTTAGCTAGAAACAACGTTTAAGTAAACCTGCATGGCGGGAGAAAAAGGAAGAAGATGTGAGGAAACCATGATTAAGCTCGGATATGAATAAAGAAGGAAGCGATGAATGGAGGGATGATTTAGCAATGATGGGATGAACGAGAAACAGATGCAAGTCCAAGAAAAACGTGGAGGCCATGGAAAAAAGTAGTAATAAGGATAGTCACCACACTCTCAGAGAAGGAGGTGCTGGAAGGTTCGAGAACGATGAATACGAACCAATAAAATAAAACATGAAGATATGTGGTCAATAAGAGTGAGGAAGAAGGAGGAGCCAATGAGTAATGATACAAGATATTCGCAAGGCAGAAAAGATAGAAGCGGCAGATTTTTGTGAGACAGAGAGCTGACAGCAGATTTTGCATGACGCTGATCGGACACCGAAATTGAGACGCAGATCGGGCGGCGAAATGGAGATGAAGAGCTAAACTGATTTGAGAAAGCGAAGCTGACCGGAGACTTGCGGTGTATGGTAAAACAAAGAATCCAGAGGCCGAGCTGTTGACGAAACTGAGAGCTGAGATGCCGTACAAAAAATAAGACGAGGACCCAGCCCAGAAGCAAAGACGATAAAATAAGCGACCAGAAATGACTAGAGCCTGAATTTCCTTACCAGCTTCAACGACCCACCTACACCGTCGAAAAAGCACACGGACCGGAGGGTAAAAGAGTTCGACTGCTAGTGAATTAGCCCACCCCAAGTGACCGATGCAGAGGCAACGCCGAACTGCATTTGATGACAGCAAAATAATAGTTTATTCATCTTGAAACAATAGTTATCAGCAAAATCATTTAAGAAAGGTAAGAATTGATGGTAGGCCTAGTATATGCCTCTCCCTCCCAGCACTGACACAGAAAAAAGCGTACTACGTCTAACGCAGCCAAGCGAGCCATGAAAACACCAGTTCATTCTATATATCGCCAAGACGCATGCGCAAGGAAGGTACATGTAAAAGAAATGCCATATTTGGCTTGATTGTCCCTAGTAGCTATATTATCTAAAGATATTTGGATGTAATTACAGTTTTCAATAGTTGAGCAACAGTTATAAAGCATCCCTTGTCCTTGAAAGAGGAACTGTCCTTGAAAGAGGAAGCGGGCATGACTTTATAACATACTGTCCTTGCGATGTTGAAGATTTCCTCTCCTAAATACCATCCATCATAAATGGTAGTTTTTTTATTTTATTTTTTTAGTTTCAAACTGGTTAGTTCATTCACAGTACTGTTGTCCCCCAGACGAGTGAAGTGTCTTTTATTGGAATAATAAACATGTTTAGATATACCGCATAGAGAGATACCCTAAAGCCAGATTCTCTGTTTTCGTATTTTTGTCTCGGTTTGAACAGTATTCACTACCACTATTTATTTTGGGTGCAGGTTCTGCTTTATTCTATATGTACTACAGTTCTCAAAAAATTAGTTCAAAGCCACACAGTACAACGTATGGAATCAAACCTCCACATCTTCAGTGCACACATCATCATACCTAAATATTGTACACAGATTGTCATTTTTGCAGTAGCTGACAAAATAAGACGAGATTGAGAAGAATCGAGGCATCTGTCATAGGGATATGACAATAGTGGCAAGGCGAAGGGCAAGAGAATCGAAAATTACGGGACGAAGTAAAATAACTGCTAAATGTAAGAAAGAAACAGGGCAGAGAAGCAAATGACGGGCAATAAAAGTGAAGGGGAGAGAAGCCAACAATAAATCGAAACTACTAAAGATTTAGATTGGGCTAGTAGGAAGAAATAAAAGTATAAGATAAAAGTTCTGGAGAATGAATTGCAACGAATAGAAGAAAAGAAGAAAGGGAAGACTAAATTTATGATGGTTATAAAACAGACTACCTTGCTTGGTGATGTCGGAGCATGGGAAAAAATTAAGGTAGGGGGAGAATTTTATAAATCCCACCCTCGATGCCCATTGGTGAAAAGGGGGTTGAGAAGAGGCAGCCACGGACGAATTGCGATGACATGATAATAATATGGTTAATGTAACTGGAAGAGGCAGAGCCAGCATTAATAAGATAAAAATAATATGAAATAAGATAGAGAGGCAAAAAAGAAAGGAAAGAAGTTAAGAGTTAGAGAGTAATATCAACTTGACGAGTATGTACGAAGTACGCAAGGTGATAGTAATGGAAGCCGTAGCCCATGCAAAAGAGCCCGGAGAAGAGAGCGCCCCATTTTCCTATACCGAGGGTCTCCAATGATTGAAGGAGCCCTATAACCTACCAAGAGAGTGCCCCAGTTTCCTGTATAGAGTGTCTGAAATGATTGAAGGAGCCTTGTACCATACGAAGAGAGTGCCTCTGTTTCCTGTACCGAGCATCTATAATGATTGAAGGAGCCATGTACCCCATGAAGAGAGTGCCCCAGTTCCAGTGCGATGATAGTGCAATGAAATTCGTCATTACGAGTGTCAGATGGCCATAAAAGTGATCCAGTAATCATCTGTCGAGGTATAAACCTTTGTGTTTCCTTTTCATTTTACCGTCATTGCTTCTCATACCGTAGTCGTTAATAACTAATATAGACCGCGATGATGAAGTGATTTGAGTATAGAATGTTTAATGAGATAAATGATAATTCGTAAAAAACAATTTAGTTAACATGATGCTATGCTTGAATATAAGTAAATATTTGTAGTAAATTGAACAAGGTTAACATGAGTGATTATGCATATAAAATGATATCATAATAATTGAAGAAATTAAATATATGTGTCGTAGAGAATTAACTTACTAGGAATGAATTTGTAAGTAATATGTGTAGATGAAGTATGAAATATTTAGTAGGAGTGTATTGTATAGTATTATGTGTAATATTCAATAAATTAATTTCTCAGTGCAAACCAGAGTTGTTTCCATCATTTGGAGTCACAATGAATGCAATGTACTAATCACATCTTGAGCAGCAATTAATCAACAAATTCAAAAACTTTTATTTACATCAACTATTTTCTTTCACTGTCACAGCATCTTATATAAGCATTGATAAATGAAGCGAACTAACACCTCATTCAAGATTGTGTTGACCAAATAGAGAGCCAAGTTAAATGAGCTTTCCATTTATGTTAGATACTTCCATTTCATGTTAGAGATCTGATCTCTTAAAATAGATGCAGCATAAACGAAACTAGTAGTGAATGTTGTTGTGAAATACTATCCTGTTGCGTCCCTATCAATTAGTTTACTTTAAGTTTAAGATCTGTACAACTGTAGCTCTTGAATTATAGAGTTATATTTTCAGTAAGTTAGAATTTAAAAACTTCACTTTACAATTCCTATCGATTCTGCATGGTTCGTACCCGGGATGTAAGTAAGTATGGTTAATTCTTTTTCGAGTTGTAGAATAATTCTAATCCTCTTCGTTGACATGACACTTTAGGAATTTAATTGAAGCACATGCGGAAGTTATCAGTTAATTTGTATGAGATTCAGATCCTGATCAGAGAGCTTGGGTCTTCGAATTCGAGTAGGTATGTCACCTATAAACGAAGTAACTAATCCCCGAGATTGTTGTTAGAAGATCTTTCATGTAGTGTAGCTAGCGAGTGCTTAAATTAAGTTTCATCCAAAAGCTTTATTCCTACTATTTCACCATATTAGATGTTTTATGCTTTATATTTAGAGTATTCTTATTTTCTATTATTAAAAAAATATGAAGATGCAATGAAGAATTTAAGTATAAGGAATATTTCTAGTTTTATGAAAGATTCAGAAAGTATTTTCACTGGCTAAAATCCTTGTTATTACATTTCGGTACATTTTCTCAGAAGTTCTAACAAATACTTATTTTGGGTTTTCCATCTAATAAATTTATTTTACAACGACGAAGTTTTGAAATGAAAATGAGTTACAAAAGCAGAATATGAATATTCACTTAAATGGTAGACTAAATCTATGAAAAGGCATTTTTACAGTTCAGTTATTGACAATACATTTTTTTTTTGTTCTAAACTGAGTAGGAAAAATTTTAGTTTTTGCTGAGTTACTAAACTGAGTCGGTAAAAAAATCAGTTGATAAAGGGAAATTATTAATTTGGGAAGGGATTCATTACAAATTAAACTTCCTCACAAAACTGGTATTGCTCAGTTTGTGGAATTCCATCTGCGTTCGGACCCTAGTCCTCGCACATGGTCATTATTAATAAATCGACTGTTGGAAAGCATAAGAAAAATAGTACTCATGGAAAAAATAACAGTAAAACAATTAGCTTCAATGTATATTATTGATAAATTAATAGATAGGTTTGAACCTATATAGATGGCTTCAAAATAGGAGGAAATATCTGAAGGAATCATTGAAATAAGACTTCCTCAGATTAAGGGAATAGTTTTGTTTTTAAAATGCCTATCGCGAGATTTAGAGGAGTTGGTTCAAACCATGATCCTGGCAAATGATAGTTGTAAATAACAGTTTATTTTCTTTAATAGTAAGAATATTTTATTTATCACAAATGTGGGCTTTAACAATTAAGTCATTAACCTTCCGGTCCTCCAAATATTTCTGAACAGTACATTTAAAACTATTAAGTGCAGGGCACGTGTGAATGTGCCAACTGTCCATCGAGCGTCCAGAATTACAGAGACAGCAGGCGGGGGAGTTCTTTAGCTCAATTTTAAAAGGATGGGCATTGAGAAAATTGTGTTGTGTTAAAAGATGGAAGGTGGCAACAGCAGAACTACGTGGAAGGTCCGGCGTTCCACTATTACAGAGACGTTCCCAGGCCTTTCCCCTAGCTAATGTAGTTATGTCCAATTTAAATCTTTTCTCAAATTCCATTTTAATGAGAAGTTTAGGTGAATGAAAAGTCAAAGGATTATTTGGCCGCTGTAGAACAGTGGTACCTTTCTTCGCGAGAAAATCGGCTCTTTCATTACCTTCCATTCCGCAGTGGGAGGGTACCCACTGTAACACATCAAAATCGGCAAGTGACTTCTTAAGAGACCTACATTCAAAAAGGCGTTGAGAATTGCAAACTCTATTTTTGGAGATGGCCTAAAGAGCAGACTTGGAATCGGACAGAATAACTACACTATTGAATTTTGGATTCAACACCATAATTTGCTTCAAAGCAATAAAAATTGCCTCCTATTATCCATCGAAACTCGTAGTATCTTTGCCAATAGCTTTGTAGAAAGCAAAGTGTTCACAAAAATCCCCAGCACCAGCTCCAATACATCTCTGAAACATAGATCCATTTGTGTAGACATAGGTCCAACGATTTGCAGAATATCTGTTTTCAATAGTAGCAAGAGCAATTGCATGGATTTGAGAACTATCCCTGTTTCGTTTACAGGTTTCATGGGTAATGTCACGGGTAATGTTACGGGTTTCACGGGTAATGTCTATATCTTCCGCTATCTGATAGCTAACTTGGTTAAAGCCATGTTGTGTTTTAAGATTTCTCAGCTTGTTGTAATCATAATCCCTCAAATAGGAATTACCTGGAATTCCACATAGCTTTTGTAAAAGGATGCCAGAATTTCTGTGAATTTCATATTTTATTAGGTGAAGCTCGGTCAATAACTGCAAAGCTGCAATAGGGGTGGATTTGACTGCCCCAGTGATTAAATGCACTCTAAAGTAAGAATATATTATATGACGTTTTACCTTTAAAAGAGTGGAGTAAGCATATCATGTCATAACCAGCAGACAGCTATCATAGAATATTCATGTGTATATGAAATATTTCCTTCAGTTTCTTGCTATGGTGCGGTACATATGAGGCTCAGATAATTAAGTGCATATTTTATAGGCCTTTTACTTTAGAAATAAATGGGTCAAACACTTACAAATACAAAAATAATCACTGAAACAATTACAGAAGTATATTTAATCCTTCTAATACCATGGAGTCACCAGTGACCATAATGTCTCTTTGTCAAACAGTTGCAATTACTGTATGATTTCTAAAATTATGAAAAAATCTGACTTTTTTCATTTAGAACCTACACCCCATACATGCACAAAAATTTCATTATGCTCAGCAATTCCAACTAATTTTGCCAGTTTATACACTGAGTACCATTGGGGTCACATGTGACCCCACAAAAATTTTAGTATGAATTTCAAAAACAACCAAATTTATTTAGAGTAATATTATAATTGAGGGATATTTATAAAAGATTACTGGTTCTGTCTATAAATGGCAGTGGTAATCAGGTAAAAACAATTTCATTTAATATAGAAAGTTTTATAGCATGCTCAGTTACAAGTGTTTCAAAATGGCACGCATGAAGCAGAAATATCTAACTGATGAAGAAATTTCGAGAATTATGAATAGAGAAAATGATTCTAAATTATCAGCTGATGAATGAGACACCAACGCAGTTTTAGATGATGATGGAGTGGTCAATTTTGTTGAATATATTGACTGTGACAATGATCTCTCAGATGACTCATCATCAAATGCAAAAGAAACTGATGTTGCTAAAACGAATAGCTTTGTGTAGGTAAAAAAACTTCTTTTGTATAATTATATAATTCTAGCAAAATATTTCAAATAAAATGTATCTAAAAATATATAAAAAGTATCTAAAAGTACCTAAAATTTTAAAAATATATATTCTTTACCGCATTCTTGAGAACTTCGTAGAAAATATATGACTTACAATTTTCTGTATCCTAACTGACTAAGAAATCTTAGGTAAAGAATATATTTTTATTTATAGGTTAAGAAATAAAAATTAAATATGGTATGAAACTCCATACAGAGACACACAAGGTAGACAGCCGAGTCGGAATGTGAGGAAAACTCTACCAGAGCTGTATAGTGTCTACATTTCTACACGTTACACGGTAAGAAATCTAGACACTATACAATCTACTTTTGAGCTCTTCATAAAATCAAATATTGTTGAAAAAATTCTGAAATGAACAAATAAAGAAGGAAAAATAGTATATGAGGATAGTTTGGATAATTCAGATAAAGAAGAAATCTTGTGCTTTTTCGGACTGCTTATACTTGCTGGAGTGTATAAAGCACATAATGAAGAAATAACGAACTTGTGGAATGAAAACGATGGTCACCCAATTTTCAATAAATCTATGGCTAGGAATAGATTTTCAGAAATATCCCGTTGCATTCGATTTGATGATGCTCAGAATAGGAGGAAAAATCGATCTGATGATAAGCTGTCACCAATCAGAAATATATTTGAGCTTTGGACAGTCACATTACAAGATGCTTACATTCCTCATGAGAATATCACCGTCGATGAACAATTAGTTATCTTTAAGAGCAAATGCCCGTTTAGACAGTACATCCCGTCAAAACCAGGAAAATATGGAATAAATCTGTGGGATGCTTGTGACAGTAAAACTTCTTATGTATGGGCACGTTAAATCCGTAGACCGGAAAGTCCCTCTACGAGGTCAGAGAAGGTGGCAGAGGGTCCAATCTCCCCCAGATATCAACCCTAGGGGTGCTCAGTAAAAATTGAGGTGGCAACTAGCTAAGACGGACACCGATCCTAAGGGTTCTATATAAACCGAAACGGCACACATATGCCAGAGCCTATATGGACCTGATCTGAAACTTCCAGCTAGAGGGCATTAGAAACAACAACAACAACAAGCATATTTAAAATAATGAAACACTACAATTAAATACACTCACAGAACCTTGGAAAAATGTGAACATAGATATAACATTCTAGCAAAATGACTTACGTAATTCTCTTCACATTTATCAAATATCATTTATTTTCCACTTCATTTGCGATGGAGTTTCGAGAAAGCTCTAGTTTTTTTTTTAATATTTGGTTGAAAAATGAAACATGAAGAATTCCATTTTAATGGAGATATGCCTCATTACCTCATCATTTATGTTCCATATCTGTCATTAACTTATTCGCAGGTGCACGCAGTACTCACTGATTAAAAAAAAACAATATATCTCCCCTTGAAAAAAAAATGAGCTACAGTAGTAATTTTAGGTCAGAATATTTGACGTTATAAATCATACATTATCTTAATTTTTAAACGTTTTGTAGCCCATCGAATATAATGAAAGAACTACATAAAAATTATCGATTAGATCTGGCAAACACCATTAAGGATACTATTTGTATTCCATTTAAAGACAAATGCGAGTCTCTAGCTACAGATGTGAACAGAGAAAATGCGGGCTCCGTTTCCGGTCTCTCTCTCTTTATGACCTATGTGCTGTTTAAGGAATGAGATATCATTAGAGAAGGGAGAAGAGGAATGACTTTTGTGCTCTTTGCAAAAATATCATTACAAGCCAGACGTTTTAGCAGAAATATATCCAATAATTAAATATGTTAAATGTAGTTGTTGAATTTAAGTAATTATATTGAATTCAGTACGGTAAAGAGAGAGTAGTTGAACAATTTATTAATGCGGCACAACCTAAACTGGTATATTCTTTAACATTTAATACATCGTTATACTTTTTTTTGTTTAACGTTTACTTTCAAAAGATGTACGTCTTATTCTTTGCTGAGACGTTAGCATAACCTTGACTTCTGAAGGGTAAAATGGATTTTGAATCTCCATATTTTTTTTATTTCAAACACTTATTATTATCTAGGGTGCCAGGGGTTTATATCTAGGTTAAATCTATCTAGGGTGCTAGGTAAAAAGAAGGCACCGTATAATAATTTTTTCACATTTTAGTTCACAAAAGTGAGGTTGCGTATTACACTCGAGTACAAAAAAAACGTAGTTTTAAACATTGGATAAACGAACATACAGCAGCTGTAAGAAACTGTCGCAACACGGGTGCGCGCGCATCTGAACTCCGCCATTCATCCAACCGTTTACTAAGCAGGTATTCCTTTTAAGCAAGCGGAACTGTCAGTTCATATCGCACACGCGTACGGGGTGATACCCATTATGGAGCACATTTTTCCGATTCCCTCTTTAGAACGGGAAATTCCATACCCTCTTTGTAAGAACGGCCATTCAGGTAAATTGTATGTATATATATATATATATATATATATATATATATATATATATATATATATATATATATATATATATATATATATATATATATATATATATATATATATATATATATATATATATATACAGTAACCACCGCTTATAGTGATCAGTGGTTATAAGAATCAATATCGCAAAAACAAAAGCAAATATGTTATTGAGCAGATTATCAAAGTTTTCACTTTGAAGAATCAATCCACCGGTTTTAAGAATCAGCTTACAATCTTCGTTTTCCTTTAATTTTTACAAAAAAAAGCCACTTAAACCCTCAAAAGGCACGAAATTCTTTCTTAAGTTTTTGAAAAGAAATACTGATAAGAGTTTGGGGTGGAATACAGTCGTAAAATACATCCTTTTCTTTGTTAGACATAGCATCATAGTTTCCCGTTAATAGCTTTAACTCAACACTGTCCTATTAGCTTGACCCAGGGGCATCTCTACCAGCCCGGGTCCAATTTTACTTTTCTCCACTGACAAATAAACACAGGTACTCTCCTCCCCACACACACACTTCCTGGTTGCGACTTCATGGACCCTGAAACACATAAATCTTCGGCGAAGTGTCCACTATCACTTGCGCAAACAGGGCAGCAGATTCAGCACGTTATCAAACCATGAAACGCAAGCTATAAGGTGAATCTTTGTCTGAGACTCTAATGAGCATTCGTCGGAAGTGTTGACTTTACTTTTCTAACAAAATTTCCAGTTAGTGTTACAACTTTTTGATAGTCGAATTAAAAAATGATAAAAACAAGAAAAACTCTTAGTTTTTCTGAAAAACAGAACTTGTTAATTAGATATGATACTCTTCCGAAGTGTAATCAAAGAGAAGCTGCCTCCCGTTTGGGCGTAACTCAGTCTACTCCTAGTAAAATTTTTAAATGTCGAGAGGAAATTTCAGCTACCATTAGCAAAAATGTAAATCTTGATCGAAAAAGGAAACGCGTTGGAAAATCAGTCGACGTACAAGAGGCTCTCTTGCAGTGGTTCACTCAAGCCCGAATGATGAATGCGAACAGAGCTGTGTTGCTGCAAAAGGCCGAAGATTTTCAAAAAATTGGGATAAAACAATTTTTGTGCTACGGAAGTTTGGCTTACCCGATGGAAAGAGAAAAACAATATTGTTGATAAAAAAAATTACGGTGAGAATCAAAATGTGGATACGGAATGAGCTCAAAAAGGGCTCTCCGATTGCTTGCCTGCAATAATGAAAAACTACACCCACACCAAATTTTAATACAGATGAAACTGGGCTTTATTTTAGAACGATGCCTGATTGAATGATGATGTTTAAAACAGATTAGTCTTCTGTTGGGAAAAAAAACGCGTTACCGTTCTTTTGACGACAAATATGACTGGAGGCGTAAAGAAAATGCCTTTGGTTATAGGTAAGAGTAAATGCGATTAAACGTTACGAAAATAAATACCCTCCCTGTGTCTTACGAAAATTTTTAAAAAATGCTTGGATGTGTAGTAGGATCTTCACTAACTTCCTTCTGAAGTGGGATAAGCAGCTAACTGGGAAATAAAAAATTGTTTTGATTTTGGACAACTGTCCGGCTCATCCAGTTGTAAAGGTCACAAATATAGAGCTTTGTTTTTTGTCCCCGAATACAACATCATTAATACAACCTATTGATCAAGGAATAATAAAAACTTTTAAAACGCTATACCGCTCTGACTTGCAATGAAGAATTGTTAACGCAATGGACGAAGAAAAGGAATCTGCGTCAGAAATAAGTAAAAGACTCACGTTGTTTGATGCTATACATATGATTGCAAATGCCTGGAAAAGAGTTTCAAATCACTAGCATTGTTAATTGCTTCTGTAAAACAGGATTTTTTGTGAGACTAATAACTCATTAAATAAAGCAGAAACAGATCCTGTTGAGGAATCACTTCACGAGTGGGTTGAAATCGACGAAAATCTACAGACTTCGGTAGAAAAGACAGATTATGAAATCGACGAAGAAATTAAAAAAACTTTCGTTAAAACTGAGGACGAGGATGAAATGAATGCCGTATTCCCTGGAAAACCACCATCAGCAATAGAATCCAGAGAAGCGTTGAGTATTCTTTGAAGGACACTTGAATATAGAGGTGTTTCTGAAGAAATTTACGAGACATTTTATGATATTAAAAGAGGTATAAACAGCCTCCTGAAAACTTCATTGCGACAAACAACTATAGAAAACTTTTTCTTGCATCCTTCCTGTCGTTGAAATGTTAAAACTATTTAGCAGGTATGTTGTTACAAATATTGGATTTTTTTTCTTTTTAATATAATCATGTGTAGCTACTTAGAGGTCTAGAAATTGAGTTACAGTATTTTGTTTAGAAATTGAGTATGTTTTAAAATTATAAAAAATAATTTTAATAAAAAATAATTAACGTAAATTAAAGAGTATTTAATGTTAAATTATGTATACATATGTGTGTATGCATATATATATATATATATATATATATATATATGTGTGTGTGTGTGTGTGTGTGTGTGTGTGTGTGTGTATATGTCTGTCTGTGCCTGTCCAAAAACCTAAGTTTCGGCTATAAGAATCAAAAGCAGTAATAACAAACGTGATTCTTATAAGCGAAAATCACTGTGTATATATATATATATATATATATATATATATATATATATATATATATATATATATTCATTCATTCATTCATTCTTGGGCCCATATTCTTGGGATATATGCTATCCCACCCCGTAAGGGAAAGTTTAAACATGTTGATATGTTTGTTAAGAAACAGAACTGATTTATGTTTTTTACCAGTAAATAGAGCTAGCTAGTTTAGTTTGTTTGGGCATTTGATCTATCTCAATTGGCCATTTTGAGACTTATATCCTTCTTCCCTGACACCCTAGATGTAGAAAAAAATTAGACATAAAATCTTAAAACTTTACATTTATATGCCTGGAATTCTCCATAGGAAACGCTACGCACATTCGTGTCAGATTTAAGAATCTAAGGCATCCCCAGGAAACAGGCAAAATATAAAAAATAGGTTTGTCAAAATTGAACAATTGATAGTCGAGTTATAGGCCTTTTAAATTGTATCTAGATGACTTTGGAGCGCTATGGTCGACTTTATGCTACACGAGGGCTAATTAGACCCGGACCTACAGTTTAAAGCCGATTCCGAACAGCTACAAACATCCATGCCATCAGTGGGACTCAAACCCACAGGATCTGAACCGAATACCAGCGCCCTAGCCATTCGGCAGTCATCTGGCTAGATGACTTTAGAATACAGATAGGTGTATTATAAATTTTACTGTTGCCACATTTCGGCCAAAAGAGGAATCTCTTTTTTAAGGCTTCCAAATTACTTTAAAAAAAAAAACCTTAGATGGCTCTGAAATACGCCATACTTGAAGCGTAAGATTAAAAATTATTAATCACTACTTTTTAGGTGACAATAATACACGAAGTTCATCATTTAATTAAATGTTTATTATTCTTAATTGTTCTTGAAAAACTAATGATGACGACGGGTTTCGTTAAAGTAAAGCACTTAATTATCTTCTAAAAACTTCTGTGGTGGATGCAAAAAACTGTACATAATTATGATTTTTTAATAAAAAAAACCCAAAGCTAATATACTATTTTTCTGGTTCTAAACAGGAAGAAAGGAAAGATAATGTATGAGTATAGATGGCAAATAACCAAAAATGTTGTCATCAAAAGCACTTTTTTTTTTCCTTTAGTAGATAGAAGTTGCTTCTCATAACGATGTGAAATAATTAGTCGTTATTCATACATTATGAATAACCCAGATAAACGAAAATACATTAAATTATCTCAAAATAAACCCTTATTTCAGAGGCATGTTGTAATTAGCTTCAATTCCTCATAACCTTCCAAACGCTGAGGGAAAGATTGGATAAAGGGAGATCCAGCACATATAAAAGTTTTTATTTCTTTCTATTATATTATTTTTTTTATATTTTATATAGGTATCTAATTTTTTTTATTCTATAAAACCACCAATGGCATGTATGAAATGAAATTATGTGGTTTAAAAATATTCTTTTTCACCTTCTGTTGAAGAAGAATCAATGATCCTGAAGTATATTATTTTAATTATCCGTTACTGATAATTTGAATGCACAGCACCTCGAAGAATAAGATCCTCGTAAAATAAAAGCATTGATTTTTCTGAAAAACTCGACATAAGCCTAATTTTATTCAAGTTATTATTTCTAGAAAAAAAATTTCTAATTTCATTCTCTTTCTTCTCCGCAAAGTCAGTAAGAAAACCGTCTTTCAAAAATGTCTGGTAGTCTCTTCTAACGAAACTACCGCAGGTTATTAGCGTAGGATTACTTATCGTAGCTTACCTCTTTTGTATGCATATATGTATGTGTTATCTATATATGTATCTATTTATATGTCAAAATTTTAACGCATTTTGGTACTTTTCTGTTTAACTATTTACTACTTGTCGAAGCGATACGGACTGGGTTTGGCACGCTGCCAAAATTATAACTCGCGAGGACGGATGGACGGATGGATTTAACGTCTGAAATTTTGCTTACCGAAGGACCGTTATGGAGGAACGTGATCCTATGTTAAAATAAATCAACACAATATTTTCCAAAGTAAACTAATAGTAATATACTTTAATGTAATGATATTGTGTTTTCAAGCAAAAATATTAATTCTCCTTGCATAATATGAAAAAAACTGTAAGCCTCCTCCATTATCGTGGAATTTCAGATGGTATAATTACAGCCTCCATCTTTGAAGACTTGTGTTCCTCATATGGACAGACGGACAAACCAAAGTCGCGTCATCAGTTCAAAAATCATCAATGGACAATTAGTCAAACATGTAAACCAACTACCTGATGGTTATTACTCAGGATCATCGAACGTAAATAAATAAATTAATTAAATAATTAATAAAATGTATGTATGTATATATATGGGGGAAGCGGTATTGTAATTCCCACAGCCTTCAGGCACTCAACCCCTCATCTCTGTACATATAATAAACATTCCATGAGGGGACAGCGAGGGAGAGGGGTAAATAACACTGGACGCGATAAGGTGGTTCGGGAGAGCTTTTATATAAATACCCCATGCCAGGAGGCAGAAGGAGGTTGTGTTTTTCTTGTACTCCATGCGAGTAAGGCATGAGACAGGCTGTATTTTAACGGGAGCGAGTTAGGCTACCCAGTCTCCATTCTGTCTTTGTACCGGAACAAGCGAGTAGGCTTTCCGGCATCACATCCCTTTTGACTTTGATAATAAATAAATCGTTATTGTTTTGAAGAAGTGTGATTGTTTACCTGAAGGAAGTGTGTAATTAATCAACATCAACAACCTCTAGACCACCGTACCATGTTGACAGGAAAATCTACCTACCTAGCTACGTACTGTTACGTTTTTAAAACGTTATAACGGGGAGAGTTAAATTAAAATAATTTATTAAGATTGTTAAAGCTTACATACACTCTTAGAGGTGTTTAAAATAAAGCTACATGAAACATTAATTCAATTGCGTTGTGGTTAGTACATTTAAGGTCACGCGTGTGTTAAACAATAACCCATTAAAATAAAATACCCGATTCGTTTGCTGATGCCCCTGCTGTAGAGGGTTGAATCATGAAAATTATTTCAAATTAACTTGAAAATAGTTCACTGAAAAAGAAAGCTGAAATAAAAATTACCTAAAAAGGAACGAAGAAAAACTACGAAGCAACCGAATGACATGACTAGATTTTACAAACAAAATAACATAGTTTATTAATGTATTACGTTATTTACAAGTACAAATCCTTTTTGCCATTTAGGCTAGTTTCATTAACCGTGGAACCAATATCCTCTCAATATTTCTTATTACAACACTCATTATAGAAAACTTAAATAAATGACTTATCGAAAAAGTGGCTGGCGAAAAGAATAAAAAAATAACAAAAAAACTAAATAATAATTGAATGATCTTTTTAACAAATAAAAAAAGGGAATAATTAAATTTACCGTCTGCAGACAAGAAGGGTTATTAGGGAAATCGGCGAGGGCAAGGTTGTAGGCTAGGACAATGCATGTCGCGAGGAGATCTCATCATCTCGGATACATCTCAGGCAAGCTGCTCGCACCAAGGGCCCAGGGTCTCTCTGTCCGGTCCAGCTCCAACCCCTCCTCCCCAAAAAAATCCTCCCCCGACTAAGGGCAATTCACCCTTTTTGTAGTCGTCCGCTCGCAAGATGGTAAGAAAGGAGATTTGCTTGGCGCCGAAGATTTAGGATTGTAGATCCTTCCACAACAGCTTGTGAGAGGGGATTTAACATATTTGATGTTGAATACAATTGTATGTTGACCTTTTATCTTCGTTAATGCTATAATTTTAACTCTTGTGGAGCAGTTTGAAATTTGTGGATCATGCTCGGCGATGCTGTTGGTCTTCATGTATCCATGCGCGTCTGCAGGTGTTTTCGTGACGGAGCGCTGAATTGCGCGTAAAAACATTTCAATGTCTGTTTTCGAGATGTCCCTTGAAATGGATACTCTTGCTAATCCCCTTATCCGGTGTAGAGTCTGGGAATGTGCAGAAATGGCGAAGATCTCGTTACATTGCCTACCAGCCCAGCTTACACAAGGGTTTGGGTTCATTATACAAAATTTACTATTAATTGAAAAAACAAAAATAAAACACTCTAAAATTAATAATTAACTAGTCACTAAAATAACTAATAAAAAACAATATACCAGCCAGTTTAACAAGTAAAAGAATATAATGCACATAAATGTTACAGTCATATTTAGTTATTTAATTATAAATTATTAGTAAAATTAAGGAATCAAATATTATTGATAGCCGTGATCCAATATTTTAATATACTCTCATGCTACCTCCCATTATCAAAAAAATTGCGCACCTTTTTCTAATAATCTTCAGTAATAATCAAGCAATTAAAAATTGGATCGCCGCTAGTTGGAACAAGTTGAGTAGAGGCTTACATGGTTTCAACAATGCAAATATATTTAAAACAGACATTACCACGCGCGTTATGTATTAATTATATGCTATCATCTTAATTATTAAGTGTATTTTACCGACATCACAAAATATCTCCTTCTCCCTGATAAATTTTTTTTTGGAACAAAAAAAAATTTCTTTCGGACACAGAATACAATAGCACAATTAAACAAGATAATCGGAGCAGAAAATGACACAGAAAATTACTAATATTGAGAACCTTTGACATATAAAAACGGACAGACCCGGGTCGAAATAATAACACAAAACACACTATATAGTACGTAAAATGATAATGAGCACAGTGAAAACTTATCATACAACTTAACCAAATTACTACAACAAAGTATGCTCCAGACAACTAGCAAATGCAAGATCGTTGTTCACAGCAAATCAAACACAAAACTCGCTCAACTCTGAGCCAAACAAAAAATTACCAAAAATAAAGTCGGTAAAACTAGTGCATTTCTGCAGCACTAAACAGCAAGTTTTGTTTAAATTGCAAAAATTGGCAAAAAAAAAATGTGTTAACCTTAATTAACAAAATAGTAATACATGATACACAAAATGTAAAAATTATTTACCAAACAAGAACACATGATGCAAATTTTTTTTTTTTTTTTTTTTGTCAAACTTAATAACTAAACATGAATACAAAATGCAAAAAGCAAAAAAAAAAATGTGTTGACATTAATTAACAAAATCATTAAGAATTTATGGTTTAACCACAAAACCTCTCGTGTTTCGAGGGCGTAAATCGTATCTCTTCGGTTGGTTACAACCATTTCCACCTGAAGTAGACACTTGAGTATTTGACATAATCGGTGTGTTGGACTGAGCACTGGAATTTTCTGGTGTCGGAGAAGGATTACTCTGAGTATTTAAAAGTGAGGAATTATAAAATATTTTAAAATATTGGGGTCTCCTAAATTTGAAGTTATCATTGACAGGGGAAATTAAGGGTACCCTCTCATCCTGAGATTGAGAGGAACTATCCATATTATTATTAACATTATCCGAAGGTAGGGAAGGGAAAGTTAGTCTATTGTGTAGCTTAGTTAACCTGTCAACGTGAATTAGCTGGGTATCGTTAGGGTTGTTTATATGTTGAATTACAAAGTTTACTGGGCTCTTCTGCTCTTTAACTCTATAGGGACCTTTATTGAAATTAGTGAATTTTTTGGACTGACCAGGCTTTACTACAGGAGTATATAGCAGCACCAAGTCACCGACAATAATGCCTTTATTAGTAGCTGTTTTATTTCTATTATATTCTTGTTTCTCTGCAGCTTTAATTAAGTTATCTTTTACTATTTTGAACGCGTTTTGTAAATTTAGTTCTAAATCCTCAGAGTAATCTCTATGGTCTGTGTAAGATGGCCTAGGGGAGTTTGTAATTAAATCAACAGGGAGAGTTAAATCCCTTCCATAAACTAAGTGGGCAGGGGTATCTTTTAAAGTAGAATGCCACGCTGTTCTATAGGCTAATAATGCAAAATGCAACTGATTATCCCAATTACTATCCGCATCATCTACCAAATGTTTCAAAGCATTTATAATCGTTGAATTTACTCTCTCTACTAGACCATCGGAGCTAGGGTGATAACTGGTAGTGGTATGTTTTACTATGCATAATTTGTTATACACCTTCTTAATTCCCTCTGACATAAAAGAACTCCCTCTATCAGTAATGAGGTGTTCAGGAACCCCATGTCTGCAAATGTACTGCTCGAGTACAGAACAAATTGTACCAGTCTTTAAGTCTTTAACAGGGTAAGCTTCAACCCAACGTGTAAAATAGTCATTAATTACTATAATAAATCTGTTTCCTGACTCAGTTAAGGGAAGGGGACCCATTGCATCCATTCCTATCCTCTCAAACGGGCGATTAGCAATTTCCATTCTTTGTAAAGGGGCCTTTTGATTTGCCCTGTAACCTCTCTTCTCGCAACACTGAGTACAGGATTTAATATAGTTTAAAACGTGTTTGTACATCCCCCACCAAAAATATTTAGTTTTAATTCTCATTAAAGTTCTCCGAAAACCTGGATGAGCTACAGTGGGTGAATCATGGGCTAGTTTAAGGATTTCAGAAATTAGGGTTTTAGGAATAACAAGTTTTTCAGGATTATGTTGACAATTAGATTTAGGAATACAATAGAGTAGATTATTCTTCTTAAAAAAGGTATTATTGTTAATTATGTATTCTGGAGAATTATCAAGGATGTCTAAAATATTTTTACACTTATTATCATTAATTTGCATTGCACTGAGTCTATGGGGTTGAATTGATTCACTCACTGTATCTAACATTATATTCACTGTGTTTATATTTCTGGAAAGTACATCTGCAGGTACATTTTGTTTCCCAGGGGTATGTACAATGTCAAACTCATAGGCTTGTAAGCTAAGAGTCCATCTGGTAATCCTACCATTATCTTTAAGTTTGAGTGCGTAGGATAGAGACTTCTGATCACAATATAGGGTAAACTTCCTACCATACAAATACTGCCTAAAATTATTAATTCCCCAAATAACGGCTAGGGTCTCCCTCTCAAAAACGCTATATCTAGTCTCGGCATCTTTTAATCTTCTGCTTGCATAGGCTACCGGATGTAATTGACCCTCAGTATCAAACTGGCTCAAAACTGCCCCTATGGCAAAACCTGAAGCATCCGTGTGGAGGATAAAATCTCTGTTAACGTTAGGCAAATTTAGACAGGGGAAAGAAATTAGGGCTTGCTTTAAACTTTGAAAAGCTATATTGGCATCTTCAGTCCATTCAAAAGGGGTTTTATCTTTAGTGAGGTTTGTTAAAGGAATGGCAATAGATGCAAAATCCTTAATAAATTTTCTGTAAAAATTACAAAGGCCTAAAAATGACCTGACATGTTTCTTAGTTTTTGGAATAGGGAATTTTGAAACTGCATCAATATTTCTCGTGTCAGGCAATATTTTACCATTAGTTACTTGAAATCCTAAATAATTAATTTTATCTTTAATGAGCTGGCACTTTGCTGGATTGAGTTTTAAATTATGTTTTCCTAGTCTTGAAAAAACTTCATCTAACTTCTGTAAATGTTCATCAAAGGTTTTTGAAGCAATGATTAGGTCATCTATATAAGTATTAATGTTCCAGTCGGTTAAGCCGGCCAGAACTACACCTAATAATCTCTGGAAGGATGAAGCAGCATTACGGAGCCCCTGAGGAAGACGGTTGTACTGGTATAAACCAAAATCCGTACAAAATGCTGTCTTGTGTCTATCCTCTGGATGAAGATTCATTTGCCAATAGCCCGAACATAAATCTAACGAAGAATAATAATTGGCTCCCTCAAGCGAATCTAACAAATCTGCAATTAAAGGTAAAGGAAAAGGAAGGGGTTGGGTTTTAACATTTAATTTCCTGTAATCACATACTAACCGATACGAATTATTTTTCTTTTTAACTAATATTACAGGGGAAGCATACGGCGAATCACTTATAGATATAATACCTGCGTCTAACAAATTGTCTATTTGAGTCTTAAGTTCTTCTTTTAAAGCATGTGGAGTTCTGTAGGGCTTTTGCCTAACTGGAATATTATCTGTGAGGAAAATTCTATGGGAAATTGTGTGACAACCTGTTAAATCCTTTACTGATTCTGCGAAAACATTTGTATGCTTATTAAGTAAGTTTAACAATTTTGATTTTTGTTTTGGGTCTAAATGATCTAAATTAAATTTTCCACCAAATGGTTCAATTTCATCCTCAAAATGTTTATCTTGAATTGTATTTACGCTTGTTTCTTTTAATTTTACTTCTTCTACTGGTTCTATTTTAACTAATTTGGTGTTTTTATTTATATGAATGGGGTCTTGCGAAAAATTTCCTACCTTTACAAAAATTTCTTTATTACATTTATTCACTGAATTAGAAATTACCCAATTACTTGTTAATGAATGCTTACTTGGTTGTACTAAAATTAGATTTGAATTTGGAAGTGGGACTTTAATTTTAACTTTTATAACTAATTCGGACAAGGGTGGGATTATATGTTTACTCTTCGTATAACCTATGGCACTATAATCAGCTTCTATTAACTGGGCTGCATTTATGGCTTTATTATTGTTATTGTTACTCCAAAAAGCGCGAAATTTTGAATTTTGAATAAATTTATCTGTGCAATTAATATTTATGTTATTGTGGTGTAAGAAGTCCAAACCAAAAATAGCATCATAATTTAACATCTCGTTTTGTGAAACATAAAAATCGACCGGAATTATGGAGTTTTCAAACTTACAATTTACATTTACCTTTTTCTCAATTAACATAGTGTTATTGGTTATTCCAATAACCTTTAAAGCACAATTTTGTTCGGAATTTATGACTCCTTTTTCTAATTTAGGCAAAACTTTAAAATTTAAGATGCTAATCATCGCTCCTGTATCTATGAGGGTATTCAAAATTACTCCTCCACATGCTACCTGAATAATGGGTAATTCATTATTAAAATTAAATATGGAATCTATCCTAACGCACTCAAAAGGGGTGTTCAAAGTCTGTGTAGCTTCCGTGCCTTGCCCCGTAAGGTTTGATTTACTCACATTTGGCTGATATTGCTGCTGCTGCTGTTGTGGTGGTCTCTGAATTCTACAAAACCTGGTGTTATGACCTACTCTCCCACATTTATTGCACACGATGTTATTACGCTTAAAATTTTGTCTCTGAGGGGTTTGACGTTGATTTAGAGCTATAATTAATTTTTTCACCTCCTCTGCTAAATCTGCGATTTTCTTATCGCTTTCTAACACCGTGTGTTGCAGCAAGCTTTTTAATTCCTTTATCTCCTTCCCATCGGTACTAGCGCCCGCATAATTAATTTGTGCCGAATTCTTTTCAAGTGCGGAGCATTCTTCCTCTTTAAGGGCCAGCTGCCAAACTTCCTCAAAAGTTGATGGATTTTGCGCCATCACAAATCTGCGTACGTTTGGCTGAAGGCCTGTTAAACACTCTAAAATTAATAATTAACTAGTCACTAAAATAACTAATAAAAAACAATATACCAGCCAGTTTAACAAGTAAAAGAATATAATGCACATAAATGTTACAGTCATATTTAGTTATTTAATTATAAATTATTAGTAAAATTAAGGAATCAAATATTATTGCTAGCCGTGATCCAATATTTTAATATACTCTCATGCTACCTCCCATTATCAAAAAAATTGCGCACCTTTTTCTAATAATCTTCAGTAATAATCAAGCAATTAAAAATTGGATCGCCGCTAGTTGGAACAAGTTGAGTAGAGGCTTACATGGTTTCAACAATGCAAATATATTTAAAACAGACATTACCACGCGCGTTATGTATTAATTATATGCTATCATCTTAATTATTAAGTGTATTTTACCGACATCACAGTACGTACCTAAATACAAACGCACACATTATATATATACATATATGTGATAATATTATTAATAACCTTTAATCGCTCTTTCAGAACTTTCTTTCTCATCTGGTAACCTTTCCGACGCCTTAGTGAGATGCTCTTCTTTTGCTAATAATAACACTCTTCGCCAATTCCTGGCAACCTCACTTGGACCTAATTCTATTTTCGCGCGTAAGGCAGATGCGTTGCTGGCTTCCAGTGATTAAGATGTGTCCCTTTTTTGGTCAATAAACTTCAGTTATTCGTTATGATTTGGAATATTTTTGTCTATGCCTCGATATGCAGTATTTTCAGGAGATGACCATTTCGGGACATTTCATATATATATATATATATATATATATATATATATATATATATATATATATATATATATATATATATATATATATATATATATATATATATATATATATATATATATATTGTAAGCCTCAGTTTGTTTAGTCCTCATATAGCAAAGAGCAAAGAATGAACTACAGTTCTCTTCTAGGAACCAAATAATCCCGTTCCTTTTATTTTTGTGATGAAAATAATCCTCCAATGAAAAACTTAGTTGCATATTCCAAAAACTCTTCAAGACATATAGTTTGTGAGGAAAAGGTTGTACCCATCCAAACTGTTATAAAAATATCTTCGATTAATTAGATAAACATTTTTTGAATAGAAACAATATTCTTGTTTATGTAAATCTTTGTGTTCTTAACAATATTAATGAAATTCATAGCTAAACAACGCTTAACTGTTTCATAGATTTTCATAAAACCTGGACAGAAAAAAATTCGCATATTTATCCAGAAAACTTTTTTTATTTATTTACAAAAGTATAAAAAAACAGCATTTCTGAATTTCGCAAAAACATCCTAATTTACCTATTATGTTGATACATAAAAAGTAGCTTTTCTTTCTTTCCTTTTTTTTCTTTCTTTTCTACTCTATTTCGATCTCTCCCTCTCTCTCTCTCTCTTTCTCTGTATTGCACTTACACTGGTCAGGAATGGGCAAGCAGCCAAGAAAGTTTTATACAGAATCGATTGACACTCTTTATTTTTTTTCGCCTTAGATTGTAGTAACCGGCTGTACGTTTTTTAACGCTTTTCTGTAGAATAAAAGTTCCGTTTATTGTTAATATGAATTATGGACCTGAAACGGTCAGTCCTTGATAAAGAGGCTGAAATCAATTTTCTACATTTCAATCTTCGAACTGTTGTAAAAGTATATATTTCCTCTTAAGATCAATCAGTGCTTTGAGTTTAATTTATCACTGGATAAATTTCAAACAAACAAACACACACACACACACACGCACACACATACACACACACACACACATATATATATATATATATATATATATATATATATATATATATATATATATATACAGTGAAACGTTTGTAGCCGACCGCCCCTCGAAACGGCCACTTTTTTTCGGATTTATTCCTGGCCTCTCTCTCTCTCTCTCTCTCTCTCTCTCTCTATATATATATATATATATATATATATATATATATATATGTGTGTGTGTGTGTGTGTGTGTGTGTGTGTGTGTGTGTATAAATGTCTCCCTCCACTAATCGTATATAAACTACAATAAATTTGAAAAATAATTAAGATCCAAAGAAATTGCAGGTGGCAAAAAAAAAACTATAATGGAAAAAAATCAGCAAAATGGTAGTTTTCGCAAGATAAAATACTGGCTGAAAGAGTGTTACTCATTTTCGATATAATGTGTTATTTATATATATATATATATATATATATATATATGTATATATAAATATATATATATATATATATATATATATATATATATATATATATATATATATATATATATATATACACATGGACAAAAAAATTAGCGCACCAAGAAGGAGTCGTCAAAATGAAACGAAATTTTACATACGTAATAACTACTTCAATATAAGTAAATGATAAGAAAGTCAAGGAAAAAGGATAATTTATTTCAGAGAAAAAGGCAAAAGAACGGAGGAGTTAATACTCCGTTGTACCCCCTCTAGCGCGAATGCACGATGCGATACGATCCGGCATTGAGTCATACAAGTTCTGTATGATGTCTTGAGACATTTCGTTCCATATTTGCTGTAACCTTGCCTCTAGTTCGTTCAAACTCGTGGGATGCCCAACTCGTCGTCCCAAATGATCCCAGATATGCTCGATTGGAGACAAATCTGGGGATCGGGCAGGCCAAGGAAGGGTAGTAACAGTGCGGAGACAGTCTTGTGACACCCTTGCCGTATGAGGCCGAGCATTGTCTTGTTCAAAAATGGCTCCTGGGAGCCGTTGCATGAGTGGCAACACATGTGGTTGCAGGATTTCATGAACATACCGCTGGGCTGTCATGGTGCCACGGAACAATACTAGGGGTGACCGTGTATTGTAGGCAATGGCACCCCATACCATCACACCAGCTGTGGGAGCGATGTGTCGATGTACAGCAAAGGCAGGATTGAAGCGTTCACCACGGGCTCTCCACACACGAACACGATTGTCATCACTGCCGAGATTGAATCTGGATTCGTCGCTAAAGACGACCTGGTTCCATTCCGCTACAGTCCAGTTTCCTCGTGCGCGGCAAAACTCCAAACGGAGGCGTCGATGGGTGGGCGTCAAGGGCAGCACACGTAATGGGCGCCACGATACCAACTGTCCTTCAGCCAGGCGCCTTTGTATGGTTCGAGAAGACACAGAGGCCCCTAGTGAAGATGCTACCTGTGCCTGGATGGCGGCCGATGAAGCAGTTGGCTGTACGCGTGCATTTCTTACGATGTGTCTGTCTTCTCGACGACTGGTCTGTCAAGGGCGTCCTGAGCCTGGTATTCGTGTACATGACATCTCTCGGGTCCACTGGTCCCAACACCTCCTCACAACACAATCAGAGCGGCCTAATTGACGAGCTACTCGCCTAACTGACCACCCAGCTTCCATCATCCCGACGATTATCCCCCTCTCAAACTGCGACAACTGCTTATATTGTCTTCGAACAAGGCGTAATGGCATGTCTATCTCAGCTCTTCCTTTGTAAATGATTCAGCATACTCAAACAAACTTTGGTTACCTGTTTTATACTCCACAGAGTACGATGTTCAACGCCCTCTACCGGCTATACGTAATGCGCAATCACGCTGCATTTCTAATCATTTCCATATCTCCCCGACATGTACCTTCATTGCAAGTTTCGTTACGATCCCGCAATTATTTCTTGGTGCGCTAATTTTTTTGTCCATGAGTGTATATACCAAAGTAAGAGTAAATATTTTTATTTCATTTGAATTTTTATTTTATTCGAATGAGTGTCATTTTTCAGAACATTGTGATAACGTCCCTTCGTAGCATGTGAATAGATATGGTGTACGTCAAAGAAATACCTTAACGGATGTTTGGTTAGGTCTAAACACTCACACTACGTGGTAATAATCATAGATAAAAGAACAGATAATATTTACACTTTTATATACAGTGAGTGGACGATTTTTTATGGTCAGCAACTGAATTTTCTCTTAGTTTCTTTGCAATTATCTTTGGCATGGACTTTAGGACATTTTGGTTGGTGACTTGGGAAATCCGAAACAATTATCAATGAACTGCTTTTCTCTAAGTTTTAATGTTTCTGGATCCACCTGCTTGATGACTCTTTGAAACCCATTTTACAAATGTTCAATTGTATTGAGATCTGGTAACTATGAAGGCCACCTACCCAAGATAAAATCTCTGTGATGCTCTTCTAATAAATATTTGGACAATGTGATCTTTACGGTATGGTGCTTCGTCTAGCTGTAAGTATTCATCTCCAATACAGTAAACCATTAACATATCTGGATGTAATGGCTCAGTGACAATATTTAAAAACCTTCAAGATATACTTCCCCATGGATTTAAGAGAAATTTGTTTCCAGACAACACAAGAAAAACATCCACCAAACCACAACGTTACCTCATCTTGCTTGAAGTGTTGTGGTAATGCACTTTGTGACGATGATTTCGTGCAATTTCTTCCTATTCTCCCCTTGTCAGGTACTTTCTGTAGTTGAAAATGCGATTCATCGGACCTCGTTCCCCCTTTTCATTCATTTACTATCTAATCTATGTATTCCTGGGAGAACTTGAGACGTGTAATATTGCTAGCTGCAGACAACAAAAGCTTTCGACCAGGACCTCGGCTTCCATACCCGACACTTTGTAATGTAGGACGAGCAGTACATTGCCAGGCCATCGCAGTTGATCCCTGATTATATATTTGACACCCTGTTGCCCATCTGTTCGACATGACAATCCTTGAAACTCTCTGCTCTTGCATCCAGTAGTCGATGTCAACCACAGATTACGTTGAGACTAAATTTTTTGTTTTGTATCCCACTCTTTTTAAACGCCAGCAACAGCTGTTATCGATCACTTTACAAGCGACATAGTATCGCTGATATTCACATAACTGCTTCTAGTACTCACAATCATTCCAAGTCCACTAAATTCCGTTTTTTACCCATTCCATCACAATAAGTACACTTCAATTGTGTTTACATTCGTCCAGATATCCCTTTTTTGCCAAATGAACCCTCTGGCAGCTAAACCATGACATCATACCATATTTGAATAAAACTATCATGTGGTCATGATACATCAGCCACTCTATATCTGTGTGTACGTACACACACACACATATGTGTATATTGTGAAGAATAGGAAATTCTTCAAGCAGTCAGTCGTGTGAATATTTGATGTGTCTTTGTCACCCCTGTCCTTGGCAACAGAGGGGGGCGCGAACTGGGTTGAACCCTGGTGTCAAGCTAACTGACTGATGGTCATCGCCGGACGGAGGGCGGTATTTCCTCTACTTGTCTACTGGCAAGAGGGTGTCAGCTGGCGACAAAGGCCACACACGGAGAGTCCGACATTCTTCATGCACAAAAGGACGGTTCGTTACGCTAAGCCCTCGGCGTGGGAAATTCTCGAATGTTGGAAATAGCAGAAGTCACTGATTTCGGAAAATCAACGTCGAAACACAAAAACCAACGCATGATAGGACGAAATGTGTTCCAGGGAGGTGCTTAGAGTTTTCTTGGAGAACCTCGGACCGAAAAAGAGGCAGAGAGACTTGAGATCTACTCTCAGAAGGTGACTGATACCTGCGGCCTTGGGCCAGATTACATTTTTGGGAACTTGAATCCCGGGCTTAGTGCCGTTTCATATAGTCAGTGAACTCTGACTGTTTGGGGAAGAATTTTAACTCCCCGGTGCCTTAGGGCGGTTATGACAGTAAATTTTTAAATTTTTTATGTAACTGAAGTGTAAATATTGTATATAATTAAATACATAATTTTAAATCCTAAACTCCGTATCTTGAATTAATCTATGCCCAGCTACCTGGGAGAAGTGTTCATATCGTCACAGTCTTATTATATAGATTAATTAAAGTGGTGGCAGCGGTGTTGATCGATCCCTCCACCTGAAGATTCCTGTGAGTAGTAATTTATACAGAGTTTTGCCAAGCTGGGCGTTCCGATCTACTTTCTTCGAACTGTGATTCCTGTAATAGCAAGTTGGATAACTTTGCTGAACCTGCCTTGTGCGTGTCTACTTGTCGTCAAACTTCAATTCCTGTGAACTGAAAGTTAGAGAGAATCGTCGAGTGGTGCTTTCCTGTCTGCAATCTACTAGACTTTGTTACGTAGTGCACGAACTCTTGCTGACGTCCCGCTTCTTCAATTAAGGCGAACTGTTTGCAACGTTAAACAGAACCATTGTGGTCTTCTGTTCCGTCTTCATGCTGATCATCAAGAGCAGTCGTCAAAGCAGTGAGTACTATATGGTTTTCATTTCTCTATTGGGTTACTGAGGCAATTGAATAATAGTGTTCTTTTTTTGTGTGTCATTCAACTTAAATCATTGCTAGTTGTGTTTCATAGATAAAGTTGTGTTTAAATATACTAGTAAAACAAATCTTAAAAATAACAGAGTAAAATAATTTAGTTTTGTATAATATAAAAGTGTATTTGAATGTGCAAAGTTATTTAGTAAATAAGAATTGAATTTAAGCTTAAACTGTAGTGAGCTAATTAAATTTTTGTGTGTTTTGTGTTAGAATTGTTGTGTGTAAAATTTAGGGTAAGGTTAAATTCTCTAACTGAAAGCATGGTTTATTTATCTAAAGCCCTTAAGGCTGATTTGGTTTCACTCGCGGAAGATCTTGGAGTTTGTGCCAATTCCGATATGAACAAAAATGAAATTAGGAGACTAATAATGTCAGATGAGGGTTATGATGAAGAAAACGCGAAAGCAAAGTTAGAAGCGATTGAACGTGAAAACCAGTTAAAGTTTGAGAGAGAGAGAGAGAGAGAGAGAGGGAACAGCGCGCTTACGAATTGGAGAGACTCAAAATTATAGGCTCAGAAAGTGGTAGAGAGTCAACTCCTGAACCGTTAGAAAACTCTCTAAGGAGATCTTCTCCAGAAATGAGGAGGAGGATGCCGAAATTTATTCTAGAGGAGACTGACATAAGTTTGTTTTTGGCTATGTTTGAGCTCCAAGCTAAAAATCTTGAGATAGATGAAGCAGAATGGGCAACCCAACTTCTTTCGTTATTGCCGCTAGAAGTAGGACAGATTGTTTTACGTGAGTCAGAACAAGACTCAAGAGATTATAAGTACGTAAAGAAAATCTTGCTAGACCGTTTTAAACTGAGTCCAGATACCTTTAGGCAGAAATTCCTGCAACACACCCGCAAAGCAAATTCAAGGTGGAAAGATTTCGCTTATGAATTGCAGAGCTATTTTAATGGGTGGATTGAGGGGCTAGGAATAAATACTTTCGAGGCTGTGAAACAACTCGTGATTGCGGACCAAATTAAGAGACGCGTAAATAGCGAGGTGCAGGAACACTTCTTAGATGAATGGGGGAGCATTGTTTCACCTTCAGTGTTAGCCGAAAAACTGGATCGTTACGAGTCAGTAAGACAGGGTAAACGAATCACAAATAATGGAAGGAAGGAATTTCAGGTGCGAAAACAAATTGATTTGGGGTTTAGGAATGAGGGGAAAGCCAAACCAGAAAAACAAGTTGATGGGCAATCTACCTCCCCAAGCAAAAACTCATATTTAAAATATGAAACAAAATTTAAAGAGTTTGATAAGCGAAAACCTCTTCGCTGTTATGAATGTAATTCGGAGGAGCATTTACGTCCAAAGTGTCCTTTCCGAAAAAAGAGAGATGCGGAGACTCTGAATAATATTGAACAAAACGATGATGTGGACAAATGGTTGAAACCATATTTGAGTGTGTCCAAGGTCAATGGCGTCCAAACTCAAGTCTTACGAGATTCGGGAGCCACTTTTGATCTGGTCTCACAGAAGTACGCTCCGCCAGAGACTTTTACGGGCTAAGGTACGTTTGGGTAAAACAACCCCTTGAGACGGAAGCAAAATGCCTCCCTGTGGCCAGGATAGAGTTAGAAGGGACATTCGGGCGCGTGACCACAAAGGCCGCTGTGTTCGATAATTCGCTAAACCAAGACAGGTACTTTTTGGGGAATCGTACTTTTGCTCTTCTTTGTGAAGGCGCGGGAAAAGGGGGTGGAGTTCAGGAACTAAACGCCGTCACGCGCTCGCAAAGCAAATCGAAAGAGAAAGAATCCGCGGTTGAGCCAGCTGATAACGTTTCTGAGCCGGCTATTGTTCTCAGTGCAGAGGTTCCGATCGAGGAGAAAATAGACTTGCAGTTAGAGGAGCGGAATGTCGTGTCAAGTGACCCTAACCTGCTGATTTGTACACCATCAGAATTAAAATCCGCTCAAATTGAGTGTGATGATTTAAAAACGATTTGGGATATATTGAAGACGGATGGGGAAAAAACATTCAGGGACAGTATGTGACCGAAAACGGAATGCTGTTTAGAATCCAAAAAAATCATCTAGGTGAAATGCACAAATTGATAGTTGTTCCGAAAGTTTTTAGGGGTAAATTGGGGGAATTATGCCATGACACAGGAACTAGCCATTTAGGGGTAACAAAATCGCGTGATAGATTAGCGAGGAATTTTTTTTGGCCCGGGTGCCACAAAGAAATGGACGAGTTTGTACGCTCTTGTGACCCATATCAGCGTGCCGGTAAGGCTTTAGACAAGAAAAAGGCTCCCATGAAATTAGTACCAATAATTAGAGAGGTTTTTTCCAAAATAAATATTGATGCTTGTGGGCCGTTACCGTGTACGGATGCTGGAAATAGGTACATGATTACAGCCATTTGTCTTGCTTCAAAATATCCTGAAGCTGTACCAGTAAAAGATATTAGTTCTGTTTCTGTGACCGATGCGTTACTACAAATTTTTAGTCGTTTGGGGTTTCGGAAGGAGGTGCAGTGTGATAATGGCACTTCTTTTACTAGTCACCTCACGACGGAATTTTTCGAGCGGTTCGGCATAAAAATAGTTCATAGTTCAGTGTCACACCCACAGTCAAACCCAGTGGAGCGGTTTCACCGAACACTTAAGCGGCTGTTAAGGGTTCTTTGTATCGAAGCTGATACCGAATGGGACAGGCATCTTCCTGCGGCTTTACTTGCGTTGAGAACCATAACGCATGAATCTGTTGGATTCTCACCGTCGGAGTTAGTTTTGGGAAAAAACCTTAGGACACCTGACGTGTTACTGTATGAGCATTGGGTGGAAACGGCCGAATCAGAAACCCCCGTAACAGAACATGTCTTTAGAATTTTAAACAGATTAAAGCGATCACAAGATCTTGCGGCCGAAAAAATGGCAGAAATGCAGAACAAGCGGAAGCTGTGGTATGATCGAAACGCAGTTAAAAGGGAATTTAAAGTGGGGGATCAAGTCTTAGTATTAGCCACTATGAGGCCCCATAAATTATCTGTGCAGTGGACAGGGCTAGGCATAATTGAGACGAAGATCTCAGAAATGAATTATATTGTGCGCTTGAGCGAAGGGAGGGAACGTTCCCAGATTTTTCATGTTAATATGCTCAAACCATATTATAAACGACCTGAGTTAATAAATTTAGTGTTAGCCGGAGTAGCGGAGAAGGAACCCACAGATGTGGATTGGGATTTTCCAAACGTAATTGATGACCCAAATGTATTTGATCTGGAGTTGTTGTTGGGAGAAAGTCGTCTTGAGGAAAAATTAGACGCTGGCCAATTAGAACAGTTACGTGGACTATCAGTGCGACATGCCGAGGTATTTTCAGAGACCCCTGGGGTAACGCATCTGGTGACGCATGCTATCCAGGTAACCACGGACAAACCTAATAGAACTAGGGCGTATCGAGCATCCCATCGGCAAAACGAGATATTAAAATGAGAAATCGAGAAAATGCTACGGCTGGGAATAATCGAAATAGGGGAATCCGATTATACCTCTCCCCTTATTCTCGTAGAAGCGCCAGGAAAAGAACCTCGACCGTGCATTGATTATCGACGGCTTAACGAGGTAACCAGAACAGAATTTTTCCCTCTGCCAAACATAGAAGAGAGGATAGAGCGTGTATCTTCGGCAAAATTTATTAGTGTGCTCGACCTTGCTAAAGGATATTGGCAAATTCCGCTAAATGACGAGGAGCAGCGAATCGCCGCTTTTGTAACTTCTTTTGGCATATATAGGCCACTAAGAATGCCCTTTGGGCTTAAAAATACGCCGTAGTTCTTCAGCAAACTAATGGCAGAAATTCTGCAGGGCTGTGACGAGTTTGCGGTACCATACCTCGACGATATAGCCATATATTCGGCGGATTGGGAAACGCACATTCGAGATTTGCGTGAAGTACTGGTAAGGCTAGGGAAGGCTAACCTGAAGGTAAAACCCACCAAATGCCGATTCGCGCAGGACCGAGTGCAATATTTAGGGCACATCGTAGGCAATGGTATTAGAACGCCCGCAGAAGCTAAAATACAATGCATAAAGGAATTTTCCCAACCCACAACAAAAAAACAAATGCGAGCTTTCCTGGGATTAACGGGGTATTATAGCCGGTATGTCAAAGATTACGCAACTGTAGCGACCCCACTGACAGATACGCTGAAGGGAAAGGAGAAACAGGGAGTAATAAACTGGTCCCCTGAGTGCGAGGTTGCCTTTTCCACACTAAAGGACAACCTGACAAAATTTCCCGTACTTTATTCGCCAGATTTCAAGCGCGAATTCATTATACAATGTGATGCCTCTGATGTTGCGATCGGGGTAGTACTAACA
The DNA here is from genome assembly GCA_907164885.2 of Dolomedes plantarius. NCBI lineage: Eukaryota > Metazoa > Arthropoda > Arachnida > Araneae > Dolomedidae > Dolomedes > Dolomedes plantarius. The sequence goes on along the minus strand of OU015495.1, from coordinate 110,801,219 downwards.
CAAATGTTTGAGGCAGAAGAACATCCTGTCTTGTATCTCAGTCGGAAATTTAGCCCAGCTGAGAAGAATTACTCGACAATAGAACGGGAGTGCGCGTCGATAATTTTCGCGGTTCGGAAACTACATTTTTATTTAGATGGTGCAAATTTCAAAATCATAACAGACCACAAACCATTGAAGTGGTTAAAAAATCACACCGGCACGAATTCCAGGATTCTTCGGTGGTCCTTAATTCTGCAACCGTATAACTTTACTATTGAACACCGGGCTGGAAAGTTTAACCAGAATGCAGATACGCTTAGCCGTATGTCTTGCTAATGAAGGTGTAAATAGAATTAGTTCTTACAACAATTGTACTTGAAAGTGTGTTTTTTTTTTTTGTTTTATTTTTTTGTATGCTGTTATTTATGTTTATTTAGGTTAGTTAAAGTATAGTAGAGTAAATTATGTGCTTAAAGTTGCTTGCCTCAGAGCTCAAGTGTAGAGGTGAAAACACATATATGTACCACACTGTATCCCCGAACTATGATGTAAGGGTGGGGGAAGCTGTCAAGAATAGGAAATTCTTTAAGCAGTCAGTCGTGTGAATATTTGATGTGTCTTTGTCACCCCTGTCCTTGGCAACAGAGGGTTGCGCGAACTGGGTTGAACCCTGGTGTCAAGCTAACTGACTGATGGTCATCGCCGGACAGAGGGCGGTATTTCCTCTACTTGTCTACTGGCAAGAGGGTGTCAGCTGGCGACAAAGGCCACACACGGAGAATCCGACATTCTTCATGCACAAAAGGACGGTTCGTTACGCTAAGCCCTCGGCGTGGGAAATTCTCGAATGTTGGAAATAGCTGAAGTCACTGATTTCGGAAAATCAACGTCGAAACACAAAAACCAACGCATGATAGGACGAAATGTGTTCCAGGGAGGTGCTTAGAGTTTTCTTGGAGAACCTCGGACCGAAAAAGAGGCAGAGAGACTTGAGATCTACTCTCAGAAGGTGACTGATACCTGCGGCCTTGGGCCAGATTACATTTTTGGGAACTTGAATCCCGGGCTTAGTGCCGTTTCATATAGTCAGTGAACTCTGACTGTTTGGGGAAGAATTTTAACTCCCCTGTGCCTTAGGGCGGTTATGACAGTAAATTTTTTATGTAACTGAAGTGTAAATATTGTATATAATTAAATACATAATTTTAAATCCTAAACTCCGTATCTTGAATTAATCTATGCCCAGCTACCTGGGAGAAGTGTTCATATCGTCACAATATATATATATATATATATATATATATATATATATATATATATATATATATATATATATAGAGAGAGAGAGAGAGAGAGGTGTATGCATGTAATTAGATTATTACTATTTATTTACTTATTTACGTATTTTTTCTGTCAGTGCTCCATTAGTCTCGCAGTCTAACGAATTATTCTATTGCTTGTTTCCATTTGATGAAAACTTTCAGACAAGGATTGGTTACAGGAATATAAAACATTTTGGAGAACGAACAAAGTACAAAATTGGAAAATGAATGAAAATTAGTAGATTCTTGAGACAAATTGGAATAGCAGAATTTCTGCCCTAAGGAAGGTAAGAAATTCATTTGTCTAAGATTTCTTAACGTTTACAACTAACCTATTTTCAGATAGTTTTAGTAAAATAATTTATATCCATGAAAATTTGTCATACCGTAAGCACAATAATGATCAATTTTTCATTTATGTTAGTTGCACTTCTTTTCAAGACATTAAAGAAATACCCTCATGAAGAAGGAGTTAGCACAATATTTGCAATAGGGATGCGACATCGATGTCGATGTTTTCAAAACATCGATGTTTTGATAAAAACATCGATGTTCTAAACATCGATTTATTGAAGCCGATGTTTTTTTAACATCGATGTTTCGTGCTCGATGTTTTACGTTGTCTCGATGTTTCGTGCTCGATGTTTTACGTTGTCTCGATGTTTTTTTTAATGAAAAAGTACCATATTAAAAAAATTTACCACGTAGCATAATTTTCACACTCAGTAAATGTAAGTTTGAATTCTGAAAAGGACGAACACAAAAGGGGGAACGATTCCTTAGCAAACAGACAAATGGCAATCAACAACCAATGAACCAATCAGAGTGCTCGGAATGTTCCTGACACTCCAGAAATTTCGATGGGGTTTTATTTTATAAATAGTATATACACGAGAGCAGCCATTTAAGTTTTTGTTTTGTTCTGGTTTTATATAAGTTGACGTTAATATTATTAGTAAGATGACTCCTAAAAGTACCGTTTGGAAATATTTTTCCAAAACTTCTGACAAATTAGCAAAATGCAATATTTGCCTTAAGTCCCTCAAAACTTCTGTCAATACCACGAATTTATCTGGACATTTGAAGGCAAAACATGGCGATATTTACAACGAAAATTTTGAGTCATCAATGTAGCCCAATGCAAAAATTTTGTCATTTGTGTCAGCCCAATCAGAGAGTAAAATTAAATCACTCCCCCCCCCCTCACACGACTAACTGAAGTAACATTAATGTTAGAGGTTACTAAACCAGTTTTAAAAAATGGATGTTGTAAAACATCGATGTTTAAAAACATCGATGGTTTTTGGGCGATGTTTTATTAGCATCGATGTTTTAATATTGAATATCGATGTTTCAAAACATCGATGTTTTGTTATCGATGTCGCATCCCTACTTTACAATAGAATTCTTAACTATCTATGGCATACCTTGATTAGTTAGCAAAAACTCTAAACCAGGGGTGTACAACCGCGACCCGCGGCCCGCATGCGGCCCAAAGCAAGTATTAGTGCGACCCAGAAAAAAAGCTCAAAGAAAAAATAGAAAAAAATCAATAGCTCACCTCGGCGATGATTGCAGGCGGCCATTACAGATCCCGCTTTATTCACTCAATAAATCGACAGTACATCATTTGAAATATCTTTAATTCTATACAAAATTCCGTAATCAATTTCTGTATGTAACTTCATTACAAAAATGAAAAGTGAAGTTTTTACACATTTAACATTTCATATTTGTAATGATATTAAAATTAGTGTTCAAAATTAAACACCATGAAATCACAATCTCCATGATCTTCTGAATACATTCACAAACAAGGTTATTATAAATATAAGGCGATGCCATTGCTCTTGTAAATTCTTGTTTGATGAAGTACCATTGCATAATACACCAGGAAAATTTATGCGTAAAATCTTAAAAATGGACAATTTTAAAGCAAATCTTCGCCAAAACGGTGAATTTTTAAGTGCTTGGAGACTGAATCATCACCAGTTTCAGGAATTTCTTAGAAGCTTGGAGGCTGAGTATGGCGATATCGTATACTTCACAGAAATAAGGTGACTTAGTTCACGGCAAATGTTAAAAATATTTTTTAAAATACTTGATAAAATCAAATTGTTTATGACATTGAAAAAAACTGTGCCAGAACTTGATTATGACAACCGGCTTGTAGATTTAGCATATTTGATGGATTTTACTGCCCATTTAAATGACTTCAGGGTAAACACCCGACTTCAGGGTAAAAACCAACTTATCAGTACAATGTTCCAAACCATAAACGAGTTCCAAATGAAATTGAAATTATGGAAAGCCCAAGTAAATGTTAACATTTTTTTTCATTTCGAATCGCTTACCTAGGACTTGTATAAACCATACCTGCCCAGAGATAAATATCCCTCACTGAAGAGTCATGTGTTATTCATGTTATCATTGTTTGGAAGCACGTACATCAGTGAACATTTATTTTCAAGAGTGAAGCACGTTGACAGTCAAATTAGAATAATTACAAGATAAAAAGAACTTTTTATATACCATGTTTTTAAATTTTTTGTTGAATCATATAAACTTGACAATTCTATGCATTAATAAATACTTTTTTAAAATTTTTTTGATGAATTATCCCATCAACTTGAAAGAAAATGAAGTTAATTGGAAGTTAACTTGCATTTAACTTTTCGTTACCGTCTCGGCCGATAGATGACTGCAACATTCTACAAAACAAAATTAACTGAAAATGAATTCAAATTTGTTTAAAGATGGCTAAAAGTATTAAAATAATGCATTGTCATCTTGTTCTGAGCTATTCTAAAAGTTTCAAATGTCTAGCTAGTCGGGAAGTTAGTTAAAAATCGATTGAAAGATTTGGACTGGACAAACACACAAACAAACAAACAAACAAGAAAGCGAGTTAATAAAACCATAGTAAAAAATATATCGGATGAATATTTTGATAACCCCCTGAGAATTGCAACCACGAATAACCCAGATATTCAGGCATTAGTTTCTTAAATTCAATGAAAAATATCACATTAATTTTATGACACCTATAGTTATCTTTATAATTATAAATATAACTTATACTGAGATAAATTGTTAATTTTATATTATACTTTTTTTTATACTCATCAACTTTTTTTAATATTAGGCATATTTTTGTGTGGCCCAAAACAAATCGTCTTCTTTCAATGTGGTCCACGGAAGCTAAAAGGTTGGACACCCCTGCTCTAAACCCTTATCAAAAATACTTGAAATAATATATCTTGCTGATTCTTAATCATCTAGGGCACACCTTGATTAGTAAGCAAAGACTCTAAATCCTTATCTTAACTAGAATAAGTTACATATCCTGTTTCTATCAGATAAGAATTTTTTTAGCCCCAAGCCTACAAAGAGGAACTAGCCACTGTTGACATTGAATCTTTTTAAGAAATCTTGTTATTTTAAAACCTCTGTTTAAAGAAACTTCGTTTCAATTGAGATAAACTTCATTGTGAGTTTAATTTCTCTAAGGTAATTGAATTACTTTTATTTGCTCTTGGGCACCATTTAAGATTCGTGCTGTTTGTACACAACTAAAAATATGCGGGCTGAAAATGTTTAACAGAAGAAATATTTAAAAGTTATTGGCCTGTTGAATCCTAACAAATACTTCTCTTGCACCATTAAAAACTTTTTTAGATATTTGTTCAATGAAAAACATTTTCTTTATTGCCAATGTATCATACTTTTTGTATGTGTACAGTATAATAGAATGGTTAAGAAATCTCTGAGCTGGGTAGTTTAAAATTAACGCAAATAATCTTAAGGCTGATGTGCACTAACCCTATTGGATTCGGTCACTTCCATTCTAACCTATGGAGAAAATTTGTCTACTATTTACAACTAAATAAATTCTGATATTCAATTAAAAATGGTATTTTCAGATAGCCTGAACTTTTCTGCACATTACAACAGGATTCATTTTATAAATTTCATCCACCAAAAGGAATTTATGAGCGTTTAAAACACACTATACCAAATTTTTTTCCCGAATAATT